>CM035441.1:2217143-2377143 GCA_020310875.1 Ceratopteris richardii | reverse complement strand
TTTATGGATCTCTTCCTTGAGTTCTTTATGAATTTCCATGAGGTACTGAGCCTTATCTCTGGCAGCTGGATTTCTTGACATGATTTGCGAGTTGTATGTCCATCCTTGGATGTTGTCCATAATTTGCAAAGAAGGGAGTCTGCTTGGTAGATGCATGAACACTATTGTTATAGGCAAACTCTACAAAGGGTAAAAGATCAAACCAATCATTCTGATGATAGTTGATGGTGCAACAGAGATATTGTTCTAGGACTTGATTCACCCGTTTTGTTTGTCCATCAGTTTGTGGATGATTGGCTGTAGATAGTTTAACTTGAACAGCAAGGAGCTTGCAAAGACTATTCCAAAAGCTGGATATGAACTGCGGAGCTCGATCGCTAACAAAATCATCAAGCAATCCATGAAGGCAAAAGATGTATCTAAGGAAAAGCGCAGCAGTGGCTGCACCTGTGATTGCCTTGGTAGTTGGAATGAAGTGTGTCATCTTTGTAAATCTATCCACTATAACAAGAATGGCATCATACTTGTCTGACTTTGGCAACTTTGTGATGAAGTCCATAGATAATGAAGCCCATGGCCTTTCTGGAATAGGTAAAGGATGCAAGAGGCCATGAGGTTTATGTCGTGGTACTTTAGATCTATTCCAAGTGTCACAGGTTTGGATATATTCTTTGACTTCCTTCTACATTTGAGGCCACCAAAAATCCCTTGATATAAGTTCTATTGTTCTATTCACTCCAAAATGTCCTGCTGCAAGGTTTTCATGACGTTGTTGAACTACTTGGATCCTGGGAATTCCTAGAGGGACATACAATAGGTTCTTATAGAATAGTAACCCATCCTTTTCTTGGAATTCATTTACTTCTTGAATTCTTCCTTCTTGAGTTTTTTGCTTAACGTTACAAAACAATTCATCTTGTGGTAGAGTCTCACGGATCAAATGATTCAAGGCTTAATCTTCATGATGGCTTGAAGAGATAGCTGCTAACTAGAAATGTTCAGGCTTGAGTAATATGCTCTCCTATTGATCAAAGGCCTCTTCACCCTTCTTTGGTGCAAGGTAAGATCTTCTTGACAAGGCATCTGACTGACACTGTTGCCGCCGTGGACGATATGTGATGACAAAGTCAAACCTGGATAAAAAGTTACTCCATCGAGATTGCCTTCTGTTGAGGATGCGGGTGGTCATAAAATACTCTAGGTTCTTGTGGTTTGTATACACAATAACTTTATGAGCTGCTCCTTCTAGATGGTTGCGCCAGGTATCAAAGGCGTCCACTATAGCAAGAAGTTCTTTATCATGAATTTCATAATTAATTTCTGGAGGAGAAAATTTCCTTGAATGATATGCAACTGGATGTAGGTGTTCATCATCTCCATATTGGGAAAGAATGGCCCCTAGGGCAAAGTCTGATTCATCTGTCTCTAGGAAGAAGGGCTTACTAGAATCAGGATGAACTAGAATTGGAGCAGTAGTGAATGTTGATTTCAAGGTCTGAAATGCTTTTTCTGCTTCTTTGGTCCATGAGAATTTGGAGTTCCTTGTAAGCTTGGTAAGAGGTGTCATTATCTTGGAGTAATCTCTGATGAATATCCTGTAGAAGTTGGCAAACCCCAAAAAACATTGTACATCTCGAACACATGAAGGGGGTTTCCAATCAAGGATTGTCTGAATCTTCTTAGGGTCCATACAAAATTCCTTTATTTGATACAATGTACCCTAAAAATTCCACTTCTGTCTTATGGAAAGAGCACTTCTCCAATTTTTCATATAATCCTTTTTCTCTTAGTTTCTCTAGGACTATCTTTACATGACATTCATGATCCTCTAGATTTTTGGAGAATATCAAGATGTCATCAAGGTATATTACAACAAAATCATCTAAATATTCTTGAAAGATATCGTTCATCATATGTTGGAAGACAGCTGGAGCATTTGTAAGACCGAATGGCATAACTACATATTCAAAATGGTCATACCTTGTTCGAAATGTTGTCTTCCATTCGTCTCCTTCTCTGATCCTAACAAGGTTGTAAGCTCCTCAAAGATCGATCTTTGTGAAGAATTTTGCTTTTCCAAGGCATTCCAAGAGCTCTAATATAAGTGATAACGGGTATCTGTTCTTTATAGTGACTTTATTCAATCCATGATAGTAAACACACATTCGGAGAGTCCCATTGCTAGAGGAAGCATTATTTTGAAGGAAAATTCATTGTAAAATGTCAAAATTTGTAGAAATATTTATACAAATGATGTAAAAATTGAGGAAGATTCTTCCTCATGTAAAATAGGATCATATATATTTTTTCTAGAATTTTTGGAAGCTCTTAGATAGCATATTTTTAGAATAGAAGGAGAAAAGGACCAAAATTAGAGTGTGAAAAGGGACACTTGAAAAAGTATAAAAGATAATTTCTTTTATTTTGAAGAGGTTGGTTGTATTATTTTTGCTATCTAAGTAATGTGATAAGCTCTCCTGCAGAAAATCGTGTTTTCTCCTTTCATGTTCTTTGTCTTGATTTGTTGAGTCTATTCTTTGTGTGATCCATGGAATTTGACAGAATCGCGATTGTCTCATCTGTGTGATACAGGTACTGTTTTTGAAATTTGACTTGATATTTGTATTCTACTGTGGAAATGGCACACTTTAGGCACAAAGATCATTGAAAATGCTGTTGTAGAACTCAAGATAATCAAAACCCTAGATATTTCTTTCCTTATTCATAAATTTCCCAGAAAATCAGTCATTCCAACCCTTATTCTTGGATTCCATTAACTAGAAGGGGTTGTGGTCTTTGCATACTTCCCGGATTGACAATTTAAAGATGTGTAGTTGATCTTTTGTGCTATAATGATTGGAGAGGAAAACTCCAAAGGTTAACAACAAACATATTTTTTGGCATCGTTGCAGCGGAACAAAACAAAAGCTTCATTGAAGTCTTGGACCTTGCTGGATCTTCCATTTTTGATGGTATTTGAACACATTGAAAAGGTACTACTCTATAATCAAGAAAGAAAAACTGAAAAGGTAGGTTTCTTTGCTTGTCTTTTGGGAAAAGGAAGCATGAATTAACCTTTTGAGATAAAGAAGTTGTGAAATTCTTGCAAATTGATAGTTGCTCATACCTTTCAAGAGTAAAGTGTAGGTGTGTGGAAAAAATTGAATCAAGATTGTTAAAGGAAAGGTAAAATGTGAGTATCTTTGCATAAGTAGATTGCTTTTTGACTAAGTACCAAGCAAAATTTGTCAAATCTTGGAAAATATGACATGGTTGCAATGAGGAAAGTCAAGTAAAGTAGCTATGTGCAAATTGATTGATCCATTTGTTTATCCAAGGAAAGATAATAATCTTGATAAAAAAAAAATTTATTTGCATCTTGAAAAAAAAAAGGTGTTTGAGTTTATCTTTGCATGAATTGATACTTGTACTTCTTAGCACATATTTTCTTGAAAAGTTGTACTTCCAAACTGATTAGATTGCAAGCATAAAAGAGTATAACCAATCATGAAACAAAATATCAATGGATCTTGAAACAAAAAACCCTAAGTGGAGTGTTTTCCTTGATTTAGGGTTCAAAAATACTAAAAAAAATCATAATCTATTAAAAATCCAAACAAATTTCTTTTTTCTTAGGAAGTTTTGCAGGAGGATTTGTGTTGAAAGGGGAAGGGGAATAGTGAAAGAAAAATCCAGAAATTGAAAGAAAATTAAAAAATATTTAGAGTAAAAGTTGTTGTTTAAACTTTTCAAAAATTTAAACTCTTTGAATGAGTTTGGTGGTGTATGATTGCAGGTGAAAATTGATCTGGAGTTGGTGAGGAACATTGGAGAAGACTAGGAGGGAAGAAAGGGCAAAAAGTGCAAAAAAGAAGTTCAGAGAAAAACACGATTCTCATCACAGAATCACGATTATCAGTAAGATAAAGAAATTGACTAAGTTGCACTATTGGGTACTAAGGTAAGCAATTTTAAAAGGTTTCATAAGTTGCATAAGTGAAGGAAAGAAAAATTTCAAAATTCTAGTAAGAATTAAGCATCAAGTGATCAGATTTGAGAATTGGATACAGAATCACGATTTTCATCAGTTGAAAAAAGAGGGCAAAATTTTGTTGGAAGGGATAAGATTTTTTGAATAAAACCACAAAAATTGTAAAAGAACAGGAATTTAAAAAGTGGAACTCAAAATTGTGAAAATCACTCACAATCGCGATTGTCTGAAGTCTATAAAAGCCTGAAATCTCAGAAAAATACTCATTTTAGTGAAAGAGTGAGTGGGAGGAGCTAACAGAATCGTGATTTCTTGCAAACACAGAGCTTTTGACATTTCTTGATCAAGCAAACAAGGTAATCTTTTTCACATCAAGTTTTTGCATAATTTTAAGTTCAAAACTTAGGGAAAGAATCAGAAAACACAAAAAAATATTGAATGCACAGAATCGCGTTTTGTTTTTTGAACTTTTTTGAAGGAAAAATTGTCTTGTAGTTGAAAGTTCTTCATTGCATGTTATTATTTTGTATAGGCACTTCTGATAGTATAAAAAGAACTAAGAAAATTAAACATCAAAAAATTATAAAAAGCAGCATAGAATCGCGATTCTATGATTAAAATCAAAATCGTGATTCCCAAAATACATCAAAAAATTATAAAAAACAGCATAGAATCGCGATTCTATGATTAAAATCAAAATCGTGATTCCCAAAATACGATATTCATAAGAAAATCATGTTTTTTACGATTGTGAGCAATAATGATTGTCTAGGAACAGAATCGTGAAAAACACGATTCTCTTCACAGAATCGTGAAAAAACACGATTCCCTTCACAGGATCGTGAGAAACATGATTCTCATCACAGGATCATGAAAAACACGATTCTCTTCACAGAATTGTGAAAAACACGATTCCTTCACAAGATCGTGAAAAACACGATTCCCTTCACAGGATCGTGAGAAACACGGTTCTCATCACAGGATCGTAAAAAACACGATTCTCTTCACAGAATCGTGAAAAACACGATTCTCATCACAGGATCGTGAAAAAACACGATTCCGTTCACAGGATCGTGAGAAACACGATTCTCATCACAGGATCCTGAAAAACACGATTCCCTTCACAGAATCGTGAAAAACACGATTCCTTTACAAGATCGTGAAAAAACACGATTCCGTTCACAGGATCGTGAGAAACACGATTCTCATCACAAGATCGTAAAAAACACGATTCTCTTCACAGAATCGTGAAAAACACGATTCTCTTCACAGAATCGTGAAAAACACGATTCCTTCACAAGATTGTGAAAAACACGATTCCCTTCACAGGATCGTGAGAAACACTGTTCTCATCACAGGATCGTAAAAAACACGATTCTCTTCACAGAATCGTGAAAAACACGATTCTCATCGCAGGATCGTGAAAAAACACGATTCCGTTCACAGGATCGTGAGAAACACGATTCTCATCACAGGATCGTGAAAAACATGATTCCCTTCACAGAATCGTGAAAAACACGATTCCTTCACAAGATCGTGAAAAAACACGATTCCATTCACAGGATCGTGAGAAACACGATTCTCATCACAGGATCTTAAAAAACATGATTCTCTTCACAGAATCGTGTTTTCATGAGAAACACGATTCTCATCACAGGATCGTAAAAAACACGATTCTCTTCACAGAATCGTGAAAAACACGATTTCTTCACAAGATCGTTAAAAACACGATTCCCTTCACAGGATCCTGACACACATTTTTCTTCACAGGATCATGAAAAAACACGATTCCCTTCACACGATCGTGAAAAACACATTTCTCTTCACAGAATCGTGAAATAATTGAATGATTTTGAGATCTGGTAATAATTTGTTTACACCTGATAAACAAGAGTTAAAGAGGAAAGAGATAGAGACATTGTTAAGAGATTTACAAGAAAGGGATTTAGGACAGATAAATAACATGGAAAATTTAAATGAAACAAATGAAGCCTCTGAAACTAGTGATTATAGAAATATCCTCAAGTACATGTATACAAATAGGTTTGGAGCCTATGTGTATCAAGATGGCATGCATAAGTTTCTCATTAGGATGAGAAACTTAGAAATTCCCTTAAGTTCAATGCTAGTGGCACAATTTAAGGATGGCAGATATGAGGATAGACAGGGATGTGTATACATATTTTCACAAGATCCAAAAAACTCTAATGATTTAGGGCAATGTGCAGAGAAGAGACCTTGGGAACAAAACACAGGACAACCAGAATTGCCAAGACAAAATGAAAACTATACTTTTTTTGAACAACCACAAGGAAGGAGATTACACACTTCTCCAAATCCTTTTGAAAGAGAAGCTAAAGGAATGAATGATTTTCCAATGAGGAGAAGACATCAGTGGCAAAACCAAGGAAGAATGATGAGGCCCTATCAAGTAGCTAAATGCATGAATAATCAATATGAAGGGTATTCTGATCCTTATGCCCATGCTGCATAATTTAGACAATTAATTAGGGTAGAAGAAGTAGAGGATTACAAAGTGCAATTTGAAGCATTTGGTCTAACCCTAACTAGACCTGCATTATCTTGGTTTATTCCATTGAGAAAGGAAATGTATCCAGATATTGAATCTTTTCTTGAAGCCTTTATAGGGGAATTCTCCAAAACTGGAATTAAACATAATACAGCTACCTTGATACATAGTTTTAAACAACAAAAAGATGAAAATGTCAGAGAAGCTGCTAGGAGATTCAAGCAATACATTGATAGATGTCCAAGAGAAGAGGTACCTTCAATGGAAAGACAAGTGTCTTTGTTCATAGAAGGATTGAGAAGTGCACAATTAAGAACCTTGGTGTATTATAGGACATGTCCTGATCTAGGAGCATGTGTGAAAGAGGCAATCGACTTAGAGGATAACAGAGGACAAGATTTATTAGCATTTGACCAACCAAGAACAAATGAAGATAAAATTCCACCAGCAGAAGAATTAGCACAAGCTATTGCTAAAGCCCTAGAAGTTAACACCAAGACAAATTTGATAAACACCAGTATAGCAACCAATAAGAAGTGCTATAATTGTGGAGAGAGTCATTTGGTTCAACAATTTCCTTATCACAAACCACAACATTTACAAGATAGGAAAACACTCAAATACTGTACCTTAGAAAGAAAATGGACGAACCATACTAGAGAAGAGTGCTTCTACAATAAACAACCCATTAAAGAAAGAGAATATGTGAACCAACAAAACTTACAAAGAGAATTTGGATTTGTTGAGCAACCAAGACCTGTACTTGGACAACAACCACCCTACCAACAAATGTAGTACCAGTAAAATACACACCAATAGAAGAAGAAAGCTCAAGACTCAGATCATCTTACAGAGAGGACTATCATTGGAGTGAAGGATATAAGGAAGATTGGGAAGGATATGAACAGAGAGAACCAGAATTGCAAGCCTTGGACTTGGGAAACGGGAGAATTGAAATGGACACAACCACATTCATGTACATAACTAATAATTACAGGAATCACACATATAAAAAAAAGATGTTAAAGAAAGAAGGTTGTCTAGAGGAAAGGAAATCACAGGATGGAAGTTACATACCATAGAAATTTAAAGATGAAGAGTTTGAGCCTTATGGTTGGAATCAGATTTTGACCACAATGGATTTGGCCAATGATGAATATGTGGGAGTGAAATTTTAAAATGAAGAAGGATATGATAGTTTTTCATATAGGAATACAAATGATCAAGGTGTCAAAAAAGAGGAAGATCAAGAGGAAAGAATAATTTTAAAAACTGGAAAAACACAATTCTTGGAAGAAGTTGAAGCTTCAGATGCTTAAAAAGACAAAATCTCAGGAACATGTAGAAAAAATAAACACAAATAAATAGAAAAAGAACAAGAAGTTGAAAAAAATAAAAAAATAAAGAAAGAAGATCAACAATTTGATGCACCTTCAAATTTCAAAACCTATGAAGTAGAAGACAGATTACTTCTAAAAATGGAACCAAAGAGAGAAAAGAAAAAGGGGGAGGCATATGACAATGAGGAACAAACTAAAAAGGTGGTGATCACTCAAGAAGAGGAGGAAGATAGACACATTGTCATAGCTGATGACATGACAAGTCAGGAAGAGGAAGCATTGAGAAAATTGGCAAAAACATATAGAGATGTGTTTGCTTACAGTTATAAAGATTTGAAAGGAATTGATCCTAACATTTGCGAACATAAGATTCCTATTACTCCTGATGCAAAACCTAACAAACAAAGACACTATACATTTAATGACAAATACTCGGCTAAAATAAAGGAAGAAATTGACAAGCTGCTGGCTGCCAATTTCATCTATGAGATTGAGTATACGGAGTGGATATCTCCTATAGTTGTGGTACCTAAGAAGAATGGAAAAATCAGGGTATGTATTAACTTGAAAAAAGTTAATGTTGCAACTATAAGGGATAGCTATCCATTACCAATAACAGACCATGTTTGGAAAGAGTTGCAGGTAAAGAGGTCTATAGCTTTTTGGATGGGTTTTCAGGATATAATCAGGTGCCAATAGCCTTGGAAGAACAACATAAAACTGATTTCTCCACAGAATGGGGAATCTATGCATTTAGGGTTATGCCTTTTGATTTAACCAATGCCCCAGCAACCTTTCAAATATTAATGTGTCACATATTCAAAGAATTCCTTAGAAATATAATGGAAATCTATGTTGATGATCTTTGCACTTTTTCATTAAAAAGACAAGATCATTTGAAAGATCTAGAAAATATATTTAAAAAATGTAGAACATACAGAGTATGTTTAAATCCAGAGAAATGTGTGTTCTTTGTGAGACAAGGAAGAATGCTAGGTCACATAGTTTCTAGAAATGGAATATCAACTGATGAAAGAAAAATCAAGGCCATAGTGGATCTTCCAAAACCAATAAACGTAAAAGAACTTCAAACTTTCATGGGACATTGTGGTTATTATAGAAAATGTGGTGTACATAAGTTTGCAGACATTGCAAAACCTTTGTATGCGTTGATTACAAAGTTTGAATGGACCACAGAATGTGACCAAGCCTTTGAGACTTTAAAAACTTGTTTGGTAACAACACCAATTCTTAAAACCCCACAATGGAATAAAATTTTTCATGTTCATGTGGATGCTTCAAATTATGTTTTGGGATGTGTGTTAGCACAACCAATAGAAGGGAGCAAATTAGACTTTCCAATTGCTTATGCCAGTAGGCAATTGAATTCAGCAGAGAAGAATTATATAGGTACTGAGAGGGAAGGTTTGGGAATGATTTTCGCTGTAAAATAATATAGACATTATCTTTTAGCTAACAAGTTTAAATTCTTTGTGGATCACCAAGCCTTACTCTACTTGGTAAACAAACCATGTCACATAGGTAGGATAGTCAGATGGTTCCTCCTACTAATGGAATTTGAATTTGAGGTAGTGGTCAAACAAGGAAAAACTCATTTAAGAGCAGACCATTTGTCCAGAATCCAAACCAGAGAGCCAAGTTCACCTTAAGATGATGAATTACCAGATGCATATCTATTCAAAATAGACAATATTCCTAAATGGGCCATGACTTTGGTACCTTTGCTAACCATGGGACCTTGCAGAACACCTGAAAACAACACACATTTAGTACTACAAAGTAGGAATTTTGTACTACTAGCTAGACATTTGTATCATTTCAATCATATGGTTGGAATATTGTACTCCAGAAGATGAGCAGCAGGACTATCTAAGAAGAGCTCATTGTTGGAATCCTTGTACTCATGCTTCCATGATAGTAATCTTAAACAATCTCAATAGAATGGGAGTACATTGGCCTAATAATATTCCGGATGTAAGAAAATATGTTTCCAACTGCTAGAAATGCCAAGCCTTGCAAAATTCAGAAATTACAACTTTGTATTGGTTTCAAAAAAATCCAGATTGGAGTGCAAACATAATTGAGGAGTTGAGAAG
Source organism: Ceratopteris richardii (assembly GCA_020310875.1). Lineage (NCBI taxonomy): Eukaryota > Viridiplantae > Streptophyta > Polypodiopsida > Polypodiales > Pteridaceae > Ceratopteris > Ceratopteris richardii. Next base: position 2,367,165 of record CM035441.1, on the reverse strand, counting down.
AAACAGAACAGGAGAGCTAGTGAGAGCTAGTGCAGACTCAAGGAATTTACAAATAATTTCTGAGGAATATCAACTGATAGGAGATCAATTGTATAAGAAAGGGATGGATGGATATTTAAGAATCTGCGTTCTTGAAAATAAGCATATGGAAATGTTAGAGATGGGACATTCTAGAGTGGCAGGAGGATATTTTTCAAGTGAAAGGACTGCTAAACTCATATTATATTCTGGTTTTTGGTGGCCAACTCTATTTCCTGATGCAAGAACCTATGTGAAAAGATGTGACATTTGTCAAAGAGTGAGTCAACCAAATAAAAGAGATAATATGCCATTAGTACCACTTATTTCAGCAAGAGCATTTAGTAAATGGGGGTTGGATTTCATTGGACCTATACGTCCTCCAGCAAAATAGTCCCATGCTGAATATATGCTAGTAGCCACAGATTACCTGACCAAATGGGCAGAGGCCAAGGCTACAAAAAGGAATGATGCTCAGACCACTGCAAGATTTCTTTATGAAAATATTATCACCAGATTTGGATTACCAATTGAATTGGTAATGATAGGGGGACTCATTTTTTGAACCAAGTAATAGAAAACATAACTGAGTATTTCATGATTAGTCATAGAAAGTCAACCCCTTATCATCCACAAGCCAATGGATTAGCAGAAAGTACTAATAAGGTACTTTGCACTGTTTTGTCAAAATTGGTAAATACAAATAGGAATGATTGGGATTTGCAACTTAATCATGTCTTATGGGCTTATAGAGTGGCATACAAAATTGCAATTGGAACAACACCATTTAATTTGGTATATGGACAAAATGCAGTTTTGCCTCTGGAATTTCTCATTCCAACATTAAAGGTGGGAAATCAATACAAGTGGATTGGACATGAGTTATTTGAGAGAGTGGTGGAATTGGAAAAACTTGGAGCTTCCAGACTTCAATCAATCATGAGCATATATGCAAATAAAAGAAGGCAGAAAGCTTATCATGATGTTCATATTAAAGAAAAAGATTTGCAAGAAGGGGACTTAGTTTTGGCATATACAGTGAAGGCATCATAAAAAATTTCAGAAGAAGGGGCATGGACCTTATATTATCAACCAAATCAGTAACAGTGGAGCTATCCAATTAGCTAATATAGATGGAGAAATCATGCCAAATTTCATAAGTGGATGTAGGGTAAAAAGGTATGATCTTCCATTAACTGTTCCTGAATGGAGAAGAATACATCAAGCTCAAAACAGGAAAAAAGAAGAGGAAAAAATTAGGTATGAGGCTCAACAGGAGGCAAAGGAAAGAATAAGAAAGGTCAAGGAGCTTAGAGAAGTCCTCTTGTGTGAAACACCTTCAAGAGTGAGAGAGCATTTGCATGTTATAACAATGAATCTTAATAATGAGAAAATCAAGGTTTTGATAGATTCAGGTGCACAAGTTAATTTGATCAGTTCAGTTTTGTTGAATAAGTTCAATTTTAGAAAAACTAAGAGAAAAACATTTGTCAAAACACTAGATGGTCAGATAATACAAAGCTTGTCTTCTCCATCTATTGAAGTTAAGTTCAATGAAGAAAAAATGAAAATAGATGTGAAGAATGGCCTGATCATATGATGACTAAGAAATTAATTTTAGGACAACCATGGCTAAAGCAAGGTAAAGTAATTTTGGATTTTGAAAATATGAAACTCAAATTGACAATAAATGACAAAAGGTTTTTAATGTTTTTATTGAGTTGTGAAGAACAGAAAACTCAACAGGACATCTATGATTCAGATTTGGAAGGATTCACTTTTCCTTTGGAAACTACAAAGGAATCACAAACAAAACTTCTCCATGACCAAACCTACTATAGACAAAAACAGGACAAAAGTAAAAAAACCAACTATGCTGATAAAACAATAGAAAGGTGGAAAGCAGGGAATAATCAAAAAAATCTAGGCACCAATCCAGAAAGTTTGTGGAAACCAAAGAAATCCAAGTGCTATTCATCACATAGATTCATTAATACCAAATGGAAGGAAAAACTGAAGACATCCCAACATAGTTTATCAAAAGCAGATTGTTTTACTCCAAAAATAAAGTCAACAGGAATCAAGTATTTTTGGGTGAAAAAATCAGACTTTCTTCAATGGAGAAAAAACAAGGATGGAGATACAAAAATAGTGCAGAAGCATGAAAAGCAACAAATGATTGGATTCTCAGAATTTCATCAAGATGGATTTAAGACACTCTTGAAATTATTTCCATGTACTTTATCTCATTCTTTTCTCTAAGAAAAAGAATAGGAGGGGAAGAGAAGAAGAAGATGAAAGAGAAATTTATTGGAAATTGGAGAAAATCATTAAAAAAAAATTTTCATAAGTTATAAAGCACCAGCAAGATTTAGGTTATAAGTTAGCAAAACTAAGCAGTAATTATTTTTTTTTTTCTGTTCTTTTGATATTTTTCTTATATCTATCTAAATTCTTTTAAATTTACTTTCATTATTTTCTTATTTACAAAAGAAGGGGAGAGCACTAGATATCTTGCTAACACATGTGATGATCACTTCAATTGTGTAGTGCCTGTAAAACAATTGTTTCTCTTTTGTTTTTTTATCAAATGTAATTGTTATCTCAAAGATAAATGTGAGTTCTTTTTATATTTCTTGTGACTAATGTGGGTGGAGTTTATTTTTTTTTATGTTATAATTTCTCCAGAATGGTGAATCCAAAGGAACTACCCATTCATGATTTCAAAGCTGACTCTTTAACTTTGTCAAGAGGACATTGGTTTTTAGACAGTGAAGCAACAGTGGAAAGTGTGGAGCTGGAATCTTATGAAGAACAGAATATCCCAGAAGAAGAAAAGATAGCTAAAGAGCTGAAGGAAACTCTCAATATCATTGGTCAGCATATCTTTACAGTAGGAGTTGGAGGTCATAAGTATACAATGCTATGTTAAGAATTCTACAAATTTCAAAAAATTGCAGTCAATTATAAAAGATGGAAAGCAGTGGGGTTACACAGACTATTGGATGAACCTATCTTCTTTATAGATTTTGAGAGAGTATCACAAGTTATGAATAGTCTGCTGGAAGTTGGCAAAGGCAATGATGCATATTTCAGATGTTCAGACAAGGACAAAGAGAACATAGAGGTACAGATCACTATAAAAGCAGAACACATCAGGGCAGCTCTTCAATTTTATTCCATGGGAACTAAATTGGATTGCAGTTTTGTCAAAAAGAATAAAGCAACCTATGCTGGATATTCAAAGTTTGTGGATTTCAAAGGCAAGGAAAATGAAGAATTTGCCATCAGAATGTTTCTTCAGTATTTGTGTTTTCCAAAGTTGCCAAGATATACAATGCCACATAATCCAGTAACATTGATCATGCTCAATAATAAGGACAAGACTAAACCATTTGGAGTAATGGATGTAACCCCTTACATTCATGATCAATTGAAGGAAGCAGCAAAGCATTGGGAACAGAGGAAGTTTATGAATGGAGCACAGTTTTTAACCAGAATTATATATCATGTTTTAGGCATGGAGGATGAGTAGAAATTGGCTTCAGAAGCTCAATATTTCAGGAGTTTGATGTCAGGAGTTAAAATTACTTCTAAGATGATGACCATAAGAGAAGTAGAAGCCCAGACAAGCATGAGGGGATCAGAAAGGAAAAGGAAAGGGGTATCAGAAGAAGTTATTCCAGTAAAGAAGAGAAGATTGGATCCTAGGAAAGTAGTATTGGAACAGGAAGAAGCAACAAAAGAAGAATATGAAGCGGCTCAGAAGGAAGTACAGTCCTCAAAGGAACCTCATCCACCTCAAACGAGTAAGGAACAGTTGTATGCTTATCTAACTCAAGGAAATGATAAAAGGGCAATCTATGAAGCTCAGTATCAGAAGATGTTGGAGAATTATTCGTGTAAAGCAACGGATTGGATACAAGAAGAAGTGGAACATTACGAAGAGCTACATGATGAGATGATGGTTGTAGAAACTGAAGAAGTGTTTGTCAAAAAGGAAGTGGAATTTTTGGCATATTTTAAGGAATTATAAGGTCCTCCAGAAACCAGAACTATAGTGGTAGTGAAGAAGAAAGTTCAGAAAAAACATGTTCAAAAAAGGAAGTTAACCAAAAAAGATAAGGGTAAGGCAGTAGAACATGTACAAGTTGCAGAGCCAACAAACAACTCCTTAGAAGAAAAGAATCAGAAAAATACAATAGAAAAGGAAGAACACAAAATGGACAAACAAGGGGTGGCTAGTCTTTCTCAATTTTCTTCAGATTCAGAAAGTGACATTGAGAACTTTCTTTTGAAAAGTTTAAATCTTTCAGTTCCCAGTACACCAATCAAAATAATTCAAGCCTCAGGAAAGAATGTAACACTAGAGGAGTTCAGCCAAAAATCAAAGGGAATACACCTCTGTGAAGAGCCAACGAAACAAGTGAGTGTTGAGGAAGCAACAAGGAAATTGAAAGGTAAAGAAGTAATGGAAGAAGAAGTAGGTGAAGCAAGGAAGGAACTTAGTAGTGGATTGGTGGACACAGGATCCAAAGCAATATGGTCAAAACTATCTCAGCAACCTTATTCCCAATTAAATGAGGAGAAGCTATAAGTGGAAAAGAAAGCTCAGATATACAGTCCAGTGCACAGTAAAGAAGATAAAGGTCAGATTGAAGAAACAGAGGAAGTATTGGAAAAGATGGATTTCAAAGAGATTAAATAGGGGAATACAGAAAGAGATGTAAATCAGAGAATAGAAGAAGTGCTCTGTGATCTAGGACATGATGAAGATTTCACATATACACAGGAGGTGGAAATAGAAAAAGATCTTATGGACATAGATGAGCAGGAGGAGGAACAAACAGGGCAGCAATTGAATGATCAGATAAAAAACTCAGTAGAGGGTGACTCAACCTCAATCCAGGGAAACAAAGTTCAAGAAGAGGAGAGACAGGTCATTCAAGAAGAAAAACAGGAAATTGAGTGAAAGAAGGCAGAAGAGATGGAAGAAGAAAAAGACTATGAAGAGGAGGAGAATTGGGTTATAGAATATGAGGAAGAGGAGGGAGAAAAAAATGAATATAAAGAGGAAAAGAAGATAGAAGTAAAGCAAATCGAGTTAGAGACTGGCCTTGAGAGGATACCAAGGGATATTAGATATGCATGTCAAATCATCATGAGTAACATAGAACAATTCAGACCCTCCAGCAGAAACATGATTATATCAGGGATGGTGGCTAAGTCGGAATTTGTGAAAGGTAGTAGGATCATTAAAGAGAAAAATAAAGAAAAGGAACAGTTGGAAGATCAGATTAGGTCCATCAAGGAAAAGAATGATATTTTGTCTCAAAGAATAATTTCATTAGAAGGACAAGAAGTTCAGAACCAGAATAAAATTCAATTTCTTGAGGACAAATGTGCTAAACAGATGGAGCACAGTAGTAAGATGGAATTGGAATTAAAGAAAATGGAAGGAAGATTTAGAACCCTTCAAAGCTCATATCAGATCATGGTCAAAGCTAATGAAGACATAAATAGATTGTTGATGGAGGAAGGCCAAATGAAAGAAGAAAGTAAGATTGTACAAATAACCCAGGATGAGAGGGAAGAGTTGAATAAAGAAATTCGAAGGTTACAAACAGAATTGAAGGAAGTCAAGGAATTGGATAAGCAAGCTAGTGTGCATGCTGCTAGTGCAATGAGAGGATACAACAAATTACATTTGGATATAGCAAAAGAAAGAAGTAAATTACATTTGGATATGGAAAAAGAAAGAAGTGAATGGAAATCAGAGAAAGAGTTATTGATATCCTAGAATCAAGGATTAATGTTGATGGTGGAGAAGCTACAGAAAAACTTGGAAGATTCACAAAAACAGGTTGAAGAACAAGTAGTGACCACAGAAGCAGAGGAACATGAAGGAGGAGAAGATAACAGAATTCAAAATTTTGATGAACAAGAAGACAAAACTGTTGAAGAATATTGAGATGAATTTGTTCAAAAGCTTTTAACAGACAGGGAATCAAGAATGGAATTCATAAGAAAAATGCATAATAAATATGAAGACCAGATTGTAAATTTTTCTCTTAATAAAGGAATAAACCCAGATCAACATCATTGGGTAGCATATGGTCTAGGAATACCATTTTGTATGATTATGGAAAGTATTAGAAATTATCAAATTGCAAGGGTAGGACTACCACCAAACAGATATTTGGAATATGAAGAAGATATTAATGTCACTAAGGAGTTGTTCGAAAAAGCTAACCCAAAATGGCGGAACAGATGGTTGGATGCTAACAAGGAATGCGGAAAGATCTGGAAAGAGGCACCTTTGCAGCTAAAGATAAATCTAGCTTATTGTCCAGTAGCAAGAAGAAGGGAATGGTCAGTGTTTTGGGAAATAAGAAATGCAGGACATATTCTAGCAAAATGGCTAAATTTTCCAAAAATAGCAGGACCAAAACCAGGAACATGGCCATCCAAGAAGTATATGATTGATACAACAGAGTCTGTTATATCTACATACAAAGATGTAAATGATGCAGCTTGTATATTATTAATAAGAGTGATGCGACTTGTGGTAGCATGCATAGAAACCTTCACAGATACAGATGTCAGGACTCTCAATTACATTGGATTCAACTCACCCACAGATGCTTTACTTTTTGACCTAAGTGAAACACCAGACCGAATTTGTTTAATGGCATATTATAGCAGAATAGTATTTTTGGGTAGCCATTATCTTCAAATTTTTGAGGATGCCTTCGACAACGGATTTTTTGAAAGGGAGTTAGAAATTTTTGGGAATTTATCAGTAATAACTAAATCAAGACTCACTGCATATGAGGCTGCCTATATAGAATACTTGAAGAAAGATATGATAGATAGACCAAAGGCAGCAGTACAATGGAGGAAAGCTTTATTTGAGATGGTGAATAATTTGAACATTACAGAAAGGAAGAGTCATGATCTGTTATCACAAGTTTATCAAAGAAAAAAGAAATGAAGGAAGCTCTCATTACTTATCTGTAAGAATATTTTTTATCAGGAGCCAAAAATTCTAGGAGGGGAAGAATGTTAGAGGAAGCATTATTTTGAAGGAAAATTCATTGTAAAATGTCAAAATTTATAGAAATATTTATACAAATGATGTAAAAATTGAGGAAGAGTCTTCCTCATGTAAAATAGGATCATATGTATTTTTTCTAGAATTTTTGGAAGCTCTTAGATAGCATATTTTTAGAATAGAAGGAAAAAAGGAACAAAATTCAAGTGTGAAAAGGGACACTTGAAAAAGTATAAAAGATAATTTCTTCTATTTTGAAGAGGTTTTACATTATTTTTGCTATCTAAGTAATGTGAAGAGCTCTCCTGCAGAAAGTCGTGTTTTCTTCTTTCATGTTCTTTCTCTTGATTTGTTGAGTCTATTCTTTGTGTGATCCATGGAATTTGTGAGCTTCAGCTATGTATTTCTAAGTGAGATGAAGAAGGATAGGTGAATCTTATTGTATTAAGCAAGAATAAGCAGAAGAACAAAGCTGGAATCAGAAAATATCATTTTTAACAGAATCGCGATTGTCTCGTCTGTGTGATACAGATACTGTTTTTGAAATTTGACTTCATATTTGTATTCCACTCTAGAAATGGCACACTTTAGGCACAAAGATCATTGAAAATGCTGTTGTAGAACTCAAGATAATCAAAACCCTAGATATTTCTTTCCTTATTCATAAATTTCTCAGAAAATCAATCATTCCAACCCTTATTCTTGGATTCCATTAACTAGAAGGGGATGTGGTCTTTGCATACTTCTCGGATTGACAATTTAAAGATGTGTAGTTGATCTTTTGTGCTATAATGATTGGAGAGGACAACTCCAAAGGTTAACAACAAACACCCATCCTTCTTCTTTACAAATAAAATAGGAGCTCCTGCTGGAGACTTCGAGTGTTTGATAAACCCCTTTGCTAGATTCTCATCAATGTTCTTGCGTAGTTCTATAAGTTCCTCTAGGGATAGTGTGTAGATTGGTCCAAAGGGTGGTTGTGCTCCCTCTTGAAGATCTATGGGGCAATCGTAAGGTCTATGCTCTAGGAGGATATCTGCATTCTTCTTTTCAAAAACATCTGCAAAGCCTTTGTACTGATTGGGTAGCTGTACTAGATCATCTTTCTTGGATTCTTGAGCTGGTATGGCATAGATCATATATGTAGGTTCCTTCCTTACTGCATGTATGAAGGCTTTGGCTCCGACATATGTTGGATTCTTCTGGATATCTTGACGGGTGATTTTATTCTTTTCCCAATTAATATCTGGATTATGCTTCTTTAACCAGGGCATTCCAATGGTAACTAGATGTACTGGGCTCGATATTACATTGAAACATATGTGGGATTCATGGTCACCAACGTGTACTCTTAATGGTGTGGTTTCCATGGTTATATTCCCAGATGCTAGAGGTCGCCCATCTACTACTTCAGCTATTACTGGTTTGTTCTTCTGAAGTACAGGAATTCCATGTTTGTTAACCAATCCTTCATCAATGAAACATGAGGACACTCCTGAATCTACCAGGGTTGTAAGGGAAAGGGTCTTCTTGGGCATGACTAACTTGACAGGTGCAAGACATGTTTTTATGGGTATAGCTGGAATTATGAGACCCTTTCTTATATCATGGTCCGGATGCAGGGTCTCTTTTACAACTTGACTTCTTCATTTCCCTGCTCTACAAGGGTGGCTGCGACTCTGGATTTTGTTCTCTTGTTCGGACAATTAACTGCAATATATCCAGGGTTTCCACAATACAAGCATAACTTGTTATCCCTCCTTCTTTGTTTCTCTTGTGGTGTTAGAGGCTGGAACCTAATTACATCTATCTGCATAGGTTCGGGCATAGACTCATCTCTAAGAGTGGGTTGGAAGGGTTTCCATTGGCAAGGTCTTCCTTCTACTTGTTTTTCTTGTTTCCTTTCAAAAAGGTGGTTATCACATTGAATAGCTTGGTTGATGTATTCATTCAATGTCTTAACCTCTAGAATCATGAGTAGAAGGTCCTTCACATCATCTCTTAAGCCCCACCTAAATTGGCTTATGAAATAATCTTCATGCCAAGTGAGGTCACATATCAACTTCCTAAATTCTGATGCATAGGTAGAGGCAGGGCGATTACCTTGATGTAGCTTTCAAAGTTTTGTTTCTGCCACTCGACTTGTGTCTGCATCTCCAAATGTGGCAATGAGCTCTCTAAGAAACCCCTCATAGTCATGAAGTACGGCCATATCCTTCTCCAAGATTGGGGCGAACCATGATAATGCTTGACCATAGAGTAAGGTTCCAATAAAACCAACCTTGGATGCATCATTAGGGTATCTATCAGGTTGCATATGGATGTACAATTCAACTTGTTGCAAGAATCCTCGAAACTTTGTGCGATCACCATCAAAATTTTTTGGCATGCAGATCTTGGGTTCCCTCATGAAGGATGTACGAGGTCGTTGATCTACTTGCATACTCCCTTGATTTGTCTGAAGACTTCCGATTCGTTCTTGTAATTCTTGGAGGAGTGCACCTACATGCACTGAATGTCCCATCTCAACTTGTGTCTGTCGATGAGTTAGGTCTTCGACTTGTTGTTGGAGACTCTGAAGTGATGCTACAATCTGTTCATAAGCATTCTCCATGATGACTGGTCTTGGATAGCATGTAGTCTTGCCAAAATGTCAGAGGAGCACTAGATTGTGCTCTCTGTCTAAAGTAGACAAGATTTGGGAAATACATTTCTGATTACAAGATCACCAATTCTGAACCAATCATGAGATATAGGATTCACATGGGATCTAAGGTTCAGGATGGTTTCCTTTGTCCATGATAGTATAAATGTTAAGGAAATGAATGTCTATAAAAACTATCAATACTTCGGCACCAATATTCGTGATAAAAAATAACTTCCCTGACATAACAACAGAACAAAATGTATACCAAGTTTAACAGTCATCTTCGAATGCACAACATCTCAAAACAACATTAATCCAAGTTTTGCCATTAAGGTGGATGTGAGATTACTAACATTAAAACAACTTAATATTACCACCAAGCTTTATGTTTGCAGATTTGTTCTTTCAACTTTAGGAATCACACATAAGATTTGGTAACCAAGATAGTTTTCGGAATTTTTACAACTTTTTTAAACCTTGTAATAATCCAAGATACTAGTCACAACAGTACTACATACACATGGATATTGGTAAACTTCCAATGCATACCAGGGGACTTTTATCACTTCAAGCCAATCTAAGAATGCATATTTTAAATTGTCTTATAGTTCAATAAAGAATGTAGTCATAGAAGGAGCTATTCATGGTATCATTGAGAGAAACCCAGTGTTTATATACCAAATGTGATTTTTATTTGGAGCAACATAGATAATTTTCCTTCCATCAATTTTATGCAGGATTAACAAGCTTCCCTACGGCCTATACAGAGCATTGGGGAACAAAAAAAAAACCGACCAATCAAAACAGAAACTTTTGTAGCGAGCTCAATAAGCGGCATGCATACTTGGAACATCTTTAGAAACATTAGATCGAAATTGTTACCCGGATCTTGCTCACACGCACATAGAGATTACGAACGTAGAAAACACACAGAAAAATAGAGACACCAAGAGACGAGATCGAACGCAGTATTGGGTGCAATCTCCCCCCATGCACTCTATTTCGACAGTCCATAGAGTGCATGTATTTATAGGAAGTTTTGATTACGTTGAAAAGAGTGGTTACATGAGGGTGGCTTCGAAGAGCATGTGTATAACTAAAAGTTGGTGACTTTCATAGAAAGCCTCTTCTTTTAATATCAAAAATTGCGGTCTACAATGACTCTTATTCTAACCACTATTTTTCTAACTATTTCTAACAATAGAACCTTCTACACAGATTTATTTACAAACTAAATTATAAATCGAATTTATTGATGTCCGCCCTAAAGTCGGATTATTGATGTCCACCCTTTCACGCTTTCATGCCCTCACGAACCTTCAGCTGCTATATCAAAAACACCAAAAACACATTAATACATTAATAAATTAACACTCCAACAATGCATTGTTCAACATATTCTTTAATGTATAACATGCCCCTCAGTTGAAAAAGCAACTGACCTCAGTTGATAAAATAAAATAAACATGGATGGCCAGTCACATGTTTCATCACTGAATGAAAATAAGCATGTTCCATGTTAAAAGAGACATCCATGGACATGTTCATGGAGGAATTACATTAATGTGTTTGTGTATGATATGAAAAAATTAAGTGGTCATAATGAGGTGCTAATTGTGTTTTATGTATCCATTGACATTCTTCAATAGAGTGATTTTTGTACTTAACCAAATATCGATGGTATTGAGTACCTATGCGTGTAGTAGTGACATCATGATCAATGATTTTCTCAGGAACCAAGATTTCATATTGTTCTTCAATCAAAGGAGGGTCATCAAGAAGTGGAGTGAGTGGTAAAGTACCTTTAAATAGTTTAAGTAAACTAATATGAAAAGAGTTATGTATATTCCAATGAGATGGGATATCTAATCTAAATGAATTATCATTAATTTTTGCTATAATGCGAAAGGATCCGTAATAGCATGGTGCAAGTTTAATTTTAGGATGCTGCAAAATATTTTTGAGACGTCTTTTAATGATACGCAACCATACAGGATCATTTCCTTGAATTCCTTGGCTAATCGTTTAGTACTGATATTACGTGTGTATCGCTCTTGACTTTTCCTAATGTGCTCGTGAACATCGTGAAGTATAGAAATATGAACTTGAGCAATAGGATCAGCCATCGGAATGTCAGTTTGGGTGAGTGACATGGGAGTGGGAAGCTTTTTACCATAAACAATTTCAAAAAGTGTACGACCAGTAGAGGTGTGTGTGGTGTTATTGTAAGCAAATTGAAGCAATGGCAACTTTTCATCCCACTTAGTGGGAGTATCTAATGAATAACAACGCAATAAATCAAGAATAGTACTATTTGGAGCTTCACTTTGTCCATTACTTTCGGGATGAAATGCAAAGCTAAAATCTATTTTAGAACCAAAATGTTAAAATAAGGCAACCCAAAAATGGTTACAAAATCTAACATCACAATCAGATAACATTAACATCACAATGAGATAACATTACTTTAGGAAATCCATGATGTGGGAAAATGCATTTAATGAATAATTTTCCAACCTGTGGTTTTCCTACATGGAATGAACTATGCATTATCAACTATTGTCCAAATCATATCATTATGTGATGAAGTGATGAGAAGACCTGTGATAAAATCCATAGAAATCTGTTCCCATGGTTCGTTCGGAATGGGAAGTGGCATTAATGATCCAAATGGTTTACCATGATGACATTTTACATGCTGACATACAATGCATTGAGAAACATAATGTGCAATATCTTTTTCCATGTGTGGCCAAAAGAAGAAATCTTTGTAGGCAGAAATGATGCTTTGTATGCCTCTATGACCCATGTAAGATGGTTCATGCATTTCACTGATGACAAAATTTTAAAATCTTAGGTTCTGCATAATCTATGTTGAAAATGAAGAAAACCATTATGAAATGTATAATGTTCATCAGATAAAGATGCACGATTGTTGAAGTCATGCCATGCATGTGAAAAATACAAATCAGATGCATAAGCGGAAACCATTTCTTGAAAAGAATGTATTTGGATGGCAGAAATATTATGCAAAACAACAGAATGTGAAGGAAATCGACTAAGACCATCAGCTACAACATTAGCTTTACTAGGCTGATATTGGATCATGGGTTGGAAATTTTGAATGAATGATGCCCATTTAAGATGGCGATCAGAGATTAAGGGCTGATTTAATAAATGCTTAATAGCATGTTGATCTGTTTTGATTAAGACCTCAGAGCCCATAAGATAGTGTTTCCAAATTCGCAAAGCATGCACAACTGCTAATAATTCTTTATCATATGTATAATTCTTTTCTGAGGGCTTAAGCTTCCTACTCTCAAATGCAATGGGATGATCATTTTGCATTAAAATTGCACCTATCCCTGAACCACTAGCATCAATAACAACATGAAAGGGTTGTGAAAAATCAGGTAATTGTAAAACAGGTGCATGTGAAAGTGCATGTTTGATTTTTTCAAAGGATTGTTGTTGGGTAAGTCCCCATGCAAATTTTATTTTCTTTCTTAATAACAAAGTAAGGGGCAATGCTAAATAAGAAAAATTTCGAACAAACTTCCTATAGACACTAGCCAACCCAAGAAAAGAACGAACATCATTGACTGATTGTTGTGTAGGCCATTCTACTATAACTTTAATTTTTTTTGGATCCACATACATACCTTCACTTGAAATAATATGTCCTAGATATTTTAGCTTACGTTGAAAGAAGTAACTCTTTTCAGGATTAGCGTAAAGTGTATTCTCTCGTAGTAAATGAAAAATTGTTTTAAGATGCATCTCATGCTCACTATCATTCTTACTGTAAACAAGTATATCGTCGAAAAATACAAGAACAAAAGCTTGGTAATCAAGAAAAATGTTGTTCATCATTCGTGCAAATGTAGCAGGAGCATTAGTAAGTCCAAAGGGCATTAAAATAAATTCATAATGGCCTGTTTGAGTTCTAAATGCAGTCTAAAAATATCACTTTGCGTCATACGAATCTGATGATATCCTGATTTTAGATCAATTTTACTAAAGACACGAGCTCCTCGTAATTTATCTAAAAGATCATCGATTCAGGGAATAGGGTATCTATTCTTTATTGTGATCTTGTTAAGGTCTCTATAATCAATGCACATTTGATAAGTTTTATTCTTCTTCTCTACTAAAAGAGCTGGTGCTCCAAATGGGGAAGAACTAGGCCTTATAAGTCCTTTCTGTGGTAGGTCTTTTACTTGGTTTTCTATTTCCTTTTGGTGTGGTGGGCCATGTCTATAAGGTGCTTTATGAGAAGGAGAACTACCAAGGACTAAGTCTATGCTATGATCAAAGGATCCTCGAGATGGTGGTAGTTCATAGGGATATTCAGACATAAAACAATCCTTATAAGTAGTCATGAAAGATTTATGTGCATCAGGAAGTGTATGAGTATAATCATTGATGACATTGACAAAAACAATGCATGAATTGAATCCTTTCCTAAATGCACGTTTTACTTGAGTATGACTAATCAATGGAAATGGTTGAAAATCATGTCGTGCAGACAAAGTAATAATTTGACCTTTAAATTCAAAGTTAAAGGTATGTGTATGGTAGTCAATGCATGGGTTATAATGATGACGAGAAGGCATACCTAGTATAACATCGTAAGATTGCAAAGGTGCAATTAAAAATGTTCGTGAATCAATATATGGGCCTATGCTAATCGTAACATTTTGCACTTCTCGTGTTACATTATAACGATTACCTTAAAATGAAGCTTTTACTTTATACAAAGAAGGAAACGCTTTTAATTTAAGTTCTTATACTATTAAATGTGAAATGAAGTCATGTGAACTACCATCGTCATGTAGAAAAATTAACGAGTTTGTTATTTATAGTACCCTGCATGCAAAGTAGAGAATGAAGAGAGATATCGTTACCCAAGGTACTTAGGTCCTTCTCCAATGATTCCTCTATCCAAAGAGGAAGAATTTCTTCATTGTGGGCCTCCATGTTATGTAATTGAGCTGCAGTTGGTTTCATGTTAAGAGGTTGCAATCGGCACTTCGTTTTTGTATGTCCAGGTTTACCACAATTCCAGCAAGTGATTCGTGGTCGCTTTTGCTGGGCATCCATCGCTGAAGTTTGTAGGGTAGGTGGTTTGGTAGGTTGGAGAGATGAAGCAATAGGTGCAATTGAGTAATTGGATTGCAGTGGACGTGGAAAACTAAGGTAAGATGGGGCATTAAAAGTACGTTTCATGGGAAGATTTGGTTTAGCGAAAAATGGTCGTTGACGTGGTTGTTGTAGACAAAGTGACTTGATTATGGACTAGAATTCTTTCTCTGCATCATAGGCGAAAGATATAGCCTTGTTGAGGGTTATAGGTCGTAAGGTGTGAAGCTTAGTTTGGATTCCCACCTCCAAACCATCTTCGTATTTCCGCTGCAAGCTATCCTTCGATACATCTTCAAGCATTCGAGCCAATAGTAAATTTTGCCAGAAACGCTCCATGTAGGTAGTAATCATATCATTCTCCTTCCATGTAAGGGTCGTCCATGCACGTCGAACATGCAAATGGTATTGAGGAGGAAGAAAAGAATCCTTCACTTTCTCTTGGAAAGCCTTCCACGTTGTTGGACGCTCAGTATTGTGCCGCAGGACATCCCACCAGAGTTGAGCTTTTCCTACTAAATAGTTAGTGGCAAACTTGACTTTTTCACTTTCAGCATAGGTTTCATCAGTATAAAAATCATCAAACTATGAAAGCCATGAAAGGATTAAAGGGCCATCCTTATGGCCATCAAACCGTAAAAACTAGTAATTCTTAACGACGACCTTGGAATGCGTGCCATCCAACTGGTCAGAGACAATAGCTTTGACCACCCTCGTAAGGTTGTCTTCATCAATTTGCATCTTTTCGAGTATTTCTTTGCGTTGTCGGATCTCGTTCTAAGCGCCTCGTAATTCGTGCCGTAGGAGCTCCAGTTGTTGCTCGAGTGTGACCTCGGGTAGAGGTGATTCGCCGAAATTCTCCATATTGTTCATAGGGTCCATGAGGATGTAGAGACAAAACCCTCTTGCTAGATATGTAAAAACAATTTTTGAGTTTGTTTGAGTTAAAATGTAGAAGGAATGGTTGTTCTTGGGAATTGAAAAAGTAAGAAAGAGATGAAAGTTGTGTTAAATATAACAAAAGAGAAGTAGAGTGACAACGCAAAGAGATAGTGTAGTGGTAAAACACTTCCTTTATGTGGGTGAGGTTGTGGGTTCAAATCCTCCCACCTTGGTGAATCTAAAAGTCCTTATTGCTAGTCATACATTAAAATTGGTTCGCGTGTAGCCAACGGCTGCCAACAGTCGCCAAGGGAGCCTTGGGTGTCAAAAGTAATGCCTTAGTTATGCCTTAGTTATGCTTAAGTTATATGCCTTAGTCGATGCCTTAGTCAACGCCTTGGAGTAAGCCGTAGGTGTAAACGTAGGTTCTGGTTCTGGAACTGGAACAGAATCAGAAACCGAAGCCGCAACTGCAACGGCAACAAAAACGAGAACGGGAACCGAAACAGGAATCGGAATCGGATTCGAAATCGGAATCGGAATTGGATCACGAACAGAGAACAGAGAACAACGACAGTGAAACAGAGATCAATTCACCAAAACGAACAAAAACAGATCCCTCCGTAGTGACGCGTGCAAGACTCGGATACCACTGTTATCGGGATCTTGCTCACAACCGAAGGAGTAAATGTAGGTGTAAACGTAGGTGTAAACATAGGTGTAAACATAGGTGTAAATGTAGGTGTAAACGTAAGTTCTGGTTCTGGAATTGGAACAGAAACAGAAACCGAAACCGCAATGACGACGACAACGGCAACGGAAACGAAAACGAGAACAGGAACGGGAACGAGAACAAGAATCGGAATCGGATTCGGATTCGGATTCAAAATCGAAATCGAAATCGGAATCGGATCGCGAACAGAGATCAATTCGCCAAAACGAACGGAAACAAATCCCTCCGTAGTGATGCGTGCAAGGCTCTGATACTACTGTTATCAGGATCTTGCTCACACGCACACAGAGGTTACAAACGCAGAAAACACACAAAAAATTAAAGACACCAAGAGACGAGACCGAACGCAGTATTGGGTGCAATCTCCCCCTATGCAATCTCTTTCGACAGTCCACAGAGTGCATGTATTTATAGGAATTTTTTATTACGTCGAAAAGAGTGGTTACATGAAAGCGGCTTCGAAAAGCATGCTTGTAACTAAAAGTTGGTGACTTTCATAGAAAGCCTCTTCTTTTAATATAAAAAATTACAATCTACAATGACTCTTATTCTAATCACTATTTTCTAACTATATCTAACAATAGAACCTTCTACACGGATTTATTTACAAACTAAATTATAAATCGGATTTATTGATGTCCGCCCTAAAGTCTGATTATTGATGTCCGACATTTCACGCTTTCTCGTCCTCACAAACCTTCAGCTTCTATATCAAAAACACCAAAAAAAACATTAATACATTAATAAATTAACACTCCAACAATGCATTGTTCAACATATTCCATAATGTATAACAGACATATTCCTGAAAATATTCGTAGAGGATCAGTATGCTATGTGCATTAAATTTGAACCAAAGTATTGACTCCTGCACTACTAAGCGTACACCCAGCGAGCCACCGGTCAAGAAGTTTCGATTTGCAAGAAGGTAACCATGTGAATTCTAGTAGAGACCATTGGCCGATGTATACTTAGTTCCCCTTTGCGGTTCCACATCCATGTTCATTTAACCAACTCAAAAGCATTATTTTCCCTTCCTTTCGAAGGCACTCAAATGTGAGTTCCTTAAAAAAATTCCTTAAAGAAGTGGAACATGGATTTGAGTTGTAAATGTGCACTAAAATGTACTTTCACAAGATACTATGCATAATAGTGTTTTGATTATAAACTATCAAATGAAAACATCATAGAGGAGCGTTATTATTGTATCATACTCATTTAGATTAACCCTATGATATTAAAAGCAAAGAACAAGTCGCTAAGTCTAATACTTCCAGAGTCATATGTACAGTCAAGACTTACTAGCTTTTCCTACTTGGACCATTCCTCAGAGCTAACCCTGTGCTTTTTTGTATACACTTTACAGTACAAGAGTTGATATTTTACTTGGTTGATCATTGCCAGTTTCTTATCAATATTCAGCAAATCAGGTCAGGTTTACTCCAGTGTATAATTAGTACCTAATGATGCATATGAAGATTGCATAGTAGAGTAAGCAGGATATAATTTTAGAGTACCCATCAGTACAGTGTGTTCAGACATACCTTACTTTAGAAAACCATCCATGCATAAATTAGCGTTTCAGTTTATCTCGACTACATCCATTAGCGATCAAGAGGAAATGGGATAGAACTTTTGATGAGCCTATTGGGAAAGGTAAGTTACATGCAGAGTGATATCGGCTACCCCATGGGGCAAAAACAACTTCAGGACATTAGAGACAGGACATTAGAGACATTAACGCTTGCTAATGAATCGAGCAGGGTATAGAAAGGGCTGAGTTTCTAAGAAGAGTGTATACTGCTTATATGAACACATACAAAGAATAAAAAGGGCAGGGCAATCATAAATCTTTTAGAGAATAAAACCATAAATCAAACAAATAAACTATTTTGAAAAGATGTGTATTACAAGGAACTATATATGCAAAGAGTGACTCTTTAAACAAGACACGGAACAAGTATCAAGAGTATGATGGGGGTAGAGGGTGATAGGGGTGCAAACACATACGCATATCCATTTGCAACAAATTATTTATTACATATACACAAATGACATAACATTAAGAAAAAAGATGTGTTTTGAGAGTTCGAATTTTATTGTTCGAGTGGATAAGATCGCGCTTACTAGGTGGTAGGTAGGTAGGTAGGTATGTATGTATGCATGCATGCATGCATGTATGTATGTATGTATGTATGTATCATGTATGTATGTATGTATGTATGTATGTATGTATGTATGTGTGTATGTGTGTGTGTGTGTGTGTGTGTGTGTGTGTGTGTGTGTGTGTGTGTGTGTGTGTGTGTGTGTGTGTGTGTGTGTAAGTGTTTGTGCAAGCATGCATGCAAGTGTATACATGTATGTGTGCATGCATGCATGCATGCATGTGTATACATGTATGTGTGCATGATGCATGCATGTGTATACATGTATGTGTGCATGCATGCATGCATGTGTATACATGTACGTGTGCATGCATGCATGCATGCATGTGTATAAATGTATGTGTGCATGCATGCATGTATGCACCTGTATAGGTGCAATGCACCTGTATAGGTGCATGCATGCACATGCATATGTATTCTCAGGATAGGCATTTTGAGTTTGTCTGTTGGTGTGGAAAACAGATTTATTGAGCATAGAGTAAAAGAAATTATTGTGCAATTTTCCTATTCAATAACATCAACACCTACAAACTCTACCTCAAACCTTGGGAGCAGTTCACTGTGTTCCAAATTTTTCGTCAATGCTAAGGGATCTCATCGAGCCTTTCTCAAGTTCTCTAATAGCTTACCCATACCTCAAACCTTGGGAGCAGTTCACTGTGTTCCAAATTTTTCGTCAATGCTAAGGGATCTCATCGAGCCTTTCTCAAGTTCAGAGAGAATGATAGACATGGATTCTTAAGTTCATCAACAACGATGATAATCAACTATGAAGTCTTTCTCTATGAAGACCCAAGTTCTAAGATAGATCCCTGGTCCTTGGAAAAGATGATTACACAATGGCTTATAAGCTCTTCAAGAAGAGCCATTAAAATCATCAATGGCTCGACTTTTTCATTTACAACAGAAACCCACATTTTATTGTGCAAAAGCTGTTGCCCACCTATCAAAAGGATGGTTCGACATAGCCCTATGGTGAGAAAGGAGTAGATCTTCAGCCCAAGTTGACAAATAAAGATTGAGAATCCTATGCGAGTGACTACCTATTACACCAACGCATTAAAGGTTTTGATCTACTTATATAAAGATGGTTCGACGTAGCCTTTAAATGAGAGAGAGGTGGAACATTGGTGCAGTCTGACATGTAAGAAGATCAAGTATGAGAATCCGACACAGGCTATTACCTATTATCCACCGAGGGCCTGAAAACTCCTTGAAATCATCAACACTGAATATACAGAATATAAAACATTAAGTGCTTAACCTTGGGTATTTCTGAGACCAAATCATAATCATCAAAAGCTGTGATTAAAGCCCTTAACTCTTGGATAATTTGGCTGAATAAAATGCTCTTTTTGTGTAGTGTGATTCTTTGAAAGTACTGCATAAGAGCAGTATGCATAAACCTAAACAAAACTGGACAAGAATGCAGGAGCTAGCTTAAGAGTCTCCAAGGTCAATCTTTCTTTTTTACTAGGCACAAGCCCTGCAGATGTACTCAGGGAGACGATCACTATGGTTCTAATTTTAGCAAATATGCTTGCTCAAAGTTTTTGCTGAAATGAATGTTGAATCTGCATTAAAGTCAGAAATGAATTCCCTCCTAAAATGATCATTTCTAATGAAAAATGAACAAGATTTGCTTTTTTTCTTTTTTTTTTTTTTTTTAAACAAGAGGAAGTTCAGCCGAAGCCTAATCTCCCTTTGCTTGAATTGATTGAAAGAACAACTGTACAAGTGAACGGGCATAGTATCCATGGGACCCCCCCTATCCCACAAAGCAGGGGTTAGCCTGCCCGAAGGCAAACACTAGGAAGAACTACCCGAAGGCATCTGGTTTAATACGGCCCGAAGGCATTACACTGGCTTTAGGCCCACACATGTCCTGCCGTAGAGGGGGGGTTTGAACCCTCGCCCCCGCCTCAAGAGGCGGAAGGCCCAACCACCCACACTAACATGCATGGAGAACAAGACTTGCTTTAATATTGTTTCTTAAAACAGTAATTAATGTCCTCAACTCACCTTTGCCTAGAGTTGCATCCTTATATTCAGGCTTTCATTTAGAAAGATTCAAATAAAGTATAGAGATAACAATGCAACTCTAGGCAAAGGTCAATCAAGGACACTAATTATTCAATCAAAGATTTCATTTAGAAAGATTCAAATAAAGTATAGATATAACAATGCAACTCTAGGCAAAGGTCAATCAAGGACACTAATTATAGACAACAGTAAAGCCAGTCCTTTTTGTCTTTGATTAGAAACGTGCCAGTTGATGTTTTCTATCAAAAGACAACTGCTCTCCCTAGCAATGTTTCATGCAATGCAGGAAAATTTCAGGCTTTTTCAGGTGCTCATGGACTCGCTCTTTTTATATGAATTTCAGTTGATCTTCCAAAAAGAGAGAACAAAAGTGTTTGTACTCATAGCCAATCTTTGTTCACACTCAATTTAGCTTCACAAAAGATCCATTTTGTTAAAGCATATTGCACAGAAACCTCTCCTGGATATAAAGATGTAATACCTTCTACAGAAAACAAACTTAAAACACCAGTCAATACAGAAAATAGCCAGTAAAAAACACAGCCACATAATCATGGATTTCATAATTGAATAGATTGCAAGTCAGCTATGCTCGCAGTCTCCTGCATCTTTTTACAACATCAACTATACAAAGACAGTGTTAGACAGATGTCCTTTATCACCAATCAGACACCTGCACGAGGCATGTACCTTGTGCACATTGAAACCTATATTATCATGTGTGTGTGCCAGGTTCCAACCATTAGCTCGGCTGAATATTTTGGATGAGAATGGCTCAACCCTTCGATAACATTCAAGCTAAGCAGCTCTGAAGCTGGAACAAGAAACAGCCTCGTTGCAATCACGAAGGAATCTTAGCAGCATGACGATAAGTCAATCGCTCATCCCTATCTTTATGTGCATCTCCAAGGGATTCTGTGAAGGATGACATCTCTTTCACAGGTGTCTGCCTAGGAGAATCAGCTCTCGTGTAATTGCCAGATGTCATGCTGCTGACATCATTGCGATTAACGTTGTTTATAGTCTGCTGTGATTCTTCAGCCAGCCGCTTTAGAAAGTTCATTATAGTTGGCAACAGCTTTGCAGACACTGATATAGCTCCAGCCAGCTGTTAGAAATCAAAAACAAAATTCAAAGAAATAAAATGAAAGCAAAATTCCTATTACATCTTAAAGTCAAAACTAAGACTAGAATGGAAGATTGCTGCATCCATAGATTAGAGAATACGTACAAAACCATGCTGGAACTCTTGCTCAACATTAAGCTGTACCCATACTGCCCTCCCCAACAAGAAAAGAACAAACACCACAACCAAGTACAAGGGATTCCTGAAAGAAGAGAAAGTTAGCCTCATGATAAACCCATCAACTAATGAAAAGTTGGCTGTTGGAGTAGACTGTAGGACCTTAAAAGCATCATGAATTCATTGAAACCCAGAAACATCATGGCAACTATAGCCCATGGTGGAGGCAGCCAAGAAGAATTTCGCTTGCTTGCCTCCTACAAAAATGAAATCAAGTTGGAAGCCATAATAAATTTGATTTTCAGATTAGATCAACCATAGCTGTGCAGAGCACCAACCTGTGCTGCAATAGCTTGCGAAATAGTATACTCTGTTTCTCTATTGAATTGCCGCCACAAGCCACGGCATTGAACTGGTGTTATTAGTGTATCAGATGCAGATACCTATAAGGTTCAAGTCACAGCTTTAGGACAGGCTTTTCAATCCGACTAAGATATGCTCTTTAAAAATTTCAAGCTTACCCCTTCCCATGTGTTGGATGCAAGGACACTAGACCCACTCATCCCTGGGGCAACCTCACCCTCACATTCATAATCACCTGCATCGTTCACTAGAGAATTCAATGCACTGTCTATGTGATCATAGTCATTCCCCTCCAGGCGTAAGACTGCAAGAATGGAGAGATGCTTTACTGCCTGCATCCGTCCTTTTCTCGTTATATCTTTGATATCCTCTTTGCCAGTCCAAACTCTTGGTAAAGTGTCAGGCCCATAAGCAAAAACTTGATTGAATCTGTCAAAGCCAATACCAAGACCCCAATCATGTTGAATGTAATGTGAAGAACTCAAAATTTTAAAGAAATACTCATTAATAATTACCTTTCCTTCATATGCATAAGAGCTTGGTTGGCTTCCTCACGAGCCTTCTTCTCAATAATCTGTCTTCCTGTTCTTTTTAAGTTGATGATAAACTTTTGTTCTTCTTGTTCTTTCAGTTCAAAACCAATTAGAACTGCAGAAAGATCGACTGCTGCACTGCTTGTTTCATGAACAAATAGCTCTTTCACAGACAGCCAAGCATCAGGATTTGCACTTTCAAGCAGAGATGAGACTGGGTCACCAAGCGCTTTTTCTAGGCGTTCCTGCACATAACCAATCCATTGAGTGGTCCAATACCAGAGTTCGGTTGTTCATGAATAAATATCATGGCCAGTATACTACTTCGTAGTCGCCAGCAATTTTAGCAAGCTTTTCTGTTTGCAATGCAGTTGCATGTGTATCGATATCTCGCTGGAGCTTTTCACGTACTTTAATATCATTCCATCCAGCAATCTGAACAGAAGCATCTGACCCAATCCACGAATTGAACAACATAAAATTTCCTTTCATCCTTCTTAAAGCCTTATATTAAACAAATTACCAAGCTTGAAATAAAACTTTAAGTCAAAATACACTTCAAAGCTCTTACCTGAGGATCCTTGACTGAAGTCTGTAAAGCACAACTGTGAATAGTGCCTAACTTTAGCTGCAAAACCTCTGTCATCAGAGGAATCAGACTCCAGATCCTTCTTGAAGTTTTCAAAAGCCTTATTTCTGTGATGCATTAGCATAGCCTGATATGAAGGGTATAGCATCTGAAAACAAGAAAAGTTTTGTGAGTAAGCCCACCATAAAAGTAGCTTTTTTGGCAAGCATGAGAATCTTGAATAGCACACATCAGAACAAAACAGATATGACATCAAAAGCACAAACATTTCCACATAATCACGTAAACACTCCAGGAGATCATATAAGTAAATCAAAAACTGGGTAACTTTCCTAATGCAAACATTCAATGTCTCATGGAGGCAGTGGGTAAGAACGCTTGCCTGATCCATTGGTCATAGAATAGTAGCCTCTTTAGTGCTGAACAACGTGATGCACATTCTAGGAAGCTAATCATATGCTCCCAAGGCATCAAACCTCGAGTCATGCAGCTTCATACTCCATCTCAAAATGGGGTTGCAAAAAACTAAGATAGGAAGTGTTATGGAAGTGGCAAGGGCTGCTGGAAGTGAGGTAGGCCCGATATACAGTTCACAGGATCTTTCCAACGCTTAAAACATTGCACACATACACACCTTGTACCAAATAAGATAGATGAATGACAATAGACGAGACAAGAAATAGAATGAGTAGCAAAGAGGCTACTCTTGAATAAAAAAATGAGGGAATAACTATACAATGTGTGTATATACAAAATTGCATAAAAAACTGAATACAGAAAGGATCTACTATCTAGGTACAAAATTTGAGAGAAGTGTGCATAAGAGTTATAGAAAGATCGAAACTATTGGCAGCTTGACTCGCTGGCACGCGCTCCGTCTCCCCCTCCTCCTGCCATCTGCTCTGTCCCTTCCTGCCTCGCACCCACAGCTCCTCTCTTGTCTCCTTCCATCTGCCAACACTGCGCCTACATCCCTCCACCTCCCTCACCTATCTGCCAAAACCCCCTCCCCCAACCTGCAGCTCCCGCCCCCTCCTCGACCTCCCCCCTCACCACCCACCCCTCTCCCTCCATCCTAACGTGTCCCCCCCACCTCCCCTCTTTCGCTTTCTTTTTCTTTTGTTTTGCCTTTTTTGTTTTTTTTTTTGGAACTCTGCTAAATACAGGAAAAGACAAAGCAAACGGGAAGAAAAGGAAAGATAGAAGAAGAGAAGAGAAGAGAAGAAGAAGAAGAGTGAAGAAGAAGGCTGTAGCAGTGCTCCAAGCAAGAGGAACGTATTCCTAGCCTCCCCTGCTTCCTCCTCCCTGCGTGCGTCAAACACGGACGGACAGAAATCCCCCCCCCCCCCCCCCCGGAAAAAAAGAGAGACTCCTGTGAAGCCCCCTCACCCAACTCCACTCCGTCGCCCATCTGACTCTCCCTTACTGATGAGGGTAGAGCGAGCTTGGCAGATATCTGAAGTTGAACTTCAAGCTTCATCAGTGATATGCAAAAGCACCGGTCTTCGTCCCAGCCGTGGCGAGCTCAGGGAGGCAGGAAAAGCTTTGCCTCTGCCCTGTTGCACCAGCCGCTTTCTATACCAACCCCAGTCAACAAACCAACAGCATGGGAGTCTTACTTACTCCAAGAACTGAAGAAACTCCAAGGAGAAATGGCAGCAATGAAGCAGGAAATTAGTAAGAAAGATGAACAAATAGCCAGATTGCAACAAAAACTTGATGGAACACAAGGAAACAGCCAGCAAACAGGAGCTGAATCAACAAATAAAGTCGACTTGACAACACAATTATCCGAGGTAAAACTATCCAGCTCTACACATTTTTCAAAAGAAGTAATGGCTGTGGTAAAGGAGCAGGAATTGGTGGACGGCAACAAGAAAGTTATCAGGATTGGAGGCCTCCCCCTAGGATGGGACAGAGAGGACATCGCACCCGAGTTAAAAGATGACTGCATCCTTGAAACAGAAGTACTAGAAGCACAACTAACCAAGGTGGTCCCCTTCATCAATCTAGGGTCTCCGGTCTTCATCACACCCAAAGGAACTCAGGCAAGGGTAAGCTATTTTGACATGTCAGATAAGATAGCTGTCATGAAGCAAGCAAAGTCACTACAAGGTACTAAAGTATGGATAGCAGATGAATTCACCCCACTCCAACTTAAAAATCGACCAGCAAAGTTAACTAAAGTCAGAGAAGCCAGGAAGAATGGAAAGTGGGCAGTATACAGAGGCGGTCAAGCTATTATCAGAGATTTCCATACCCATACCACATAGGAAGAAACAGCTATCTCCCTCATTTGTAATATATATTGATGTAATTTTGAAACTCTTATGAGTCATAAGAGTGCTTTGGAAGCCACATCCCCCCCCTTTTATTTTGATTTTTCCCTTTTTTTATAGCCCGTTGAGGGCTTCCCCCCAAGTGGAATGTAATGTTTTGATGTACCTGATCGGTCCCATAGGTCGATTTCGGCCTCCCGTGGACGTTAATATATCTTTCTTGCTTTCTATCTTTCTTTCTTTCTTTCTCCCTCCCTCCCTCCCTCCCCCCCTCCCTCCCCCTCCCTCCCCCTCCCCCTCCCCTCTCTCTCTCTCTCTCTCTCTCTCTCTCTCTCTCTCTCTCTCTCTCTCTCTCTCTCTCTCTCTCTCTCTCTCTCTCTCTCTCTCTCTCTCTCTCTCTCTCTCTCTCTCTCTCTCTCTAGCCTTTTCCAGCCCTATATAGCTTTGTGTAGCGATATACTTTTTTATTTCATTTTATCTTCTACACAGGGTTACTACACTTGTACATGGTTTTTGTCTCATAGGCCAAGTTTGGCCTCCAGAAGACGTTAATATGACTTTCTTTCTTTCTTCTCAAGCTCTGTTTTAGGGTTTTTGAAGCTGCGCTTTAGGGTTTTCCCCACAGCGAAGGTCTGTTTTAGGGTTTCTGAAATTCTGTTTTAGGGTTTTCGCCACCTATTTTAGGGTTTTGCCACCTTATTACAATGTCTCTCCCTCTTGAGACTCTGTTTTCGGGTTTCCACCTCATTCTGTTTTCGGGTTTCCACCTTATTTTAGGGTTTCTGTAGTTCAGTTTTCGGGTTCTTGCACCTCAGTTTTAGGGTTTCTGAAGCTTCACTTTACAATGTCCACAGTTCAGTTTTGAAGTTTCTGAAACTCTATTTTAGGGTTTCTGCAGCTTTGTACTTTTGTCCACTATCTGCCTATTTTACTCTCTTTCTCTTTTCCATTTCCTGCTTTCTCTTGTAAAAGCATCAGTACTCTCTCTCTCTCTCTCTCTCTCTCTCTCTCTCTCTCTCTCTCTCTCTCTCTCTCTCTCTCTCTCTCTCTCTCTCTCTCTCTCTCTCTCTCTCTCTCTCTCTCTCTCTCTCTCTCTCTCTCTCTCTCTCTCTCTCTCCATTCGTCAGGAGATATGGCATACATACATACAGAGGACATGGGTGAGCCCTAGGGATACATTGCCACCGAAAATGCTCTATTACTGCGAGCATTTTCTACATATATCGGACACGGGCTTCATCGAGATCCCGAGATACATGCAGACATATCTTCCCCACCACCTCCGAGTCGTCATTGGGCAGCTCCGGGTCTCATCACATCAGCTCGAGATTGAGAGGGGTCGCTCCAGGGGAGTCCCCCGTGAGGAGAGGTGGTGCCCAGTATGCCAGACAGAGGTAGAGAGTGAGGAGCATTTTGTTATCAGATGTCGAGCATACTTAGACCTACGAGCACAGTTCCAGCTAGAGGAGTCACTCCAGTTGTGCATGACCATGGGAGACCAGCGACGCTTGGGGCGCTTCCTCACAGCAGCATACGAGAGGCGAGAGCGGTCACTACAGCCCACACATCAGCCACGGGTGAGTACCCAGCAGACCATTACCCAGTTCTTTCAGCGAGCGGAGCTAGATCAGAGAGGTCCTTCTAGAGGGCTCACACTCCACCAGGCAGCAGCACAGAGAGCACGACGCCGACCACGCATGGTAGGATATCGTCGACCGCGACTATATCAGGAGGATATCTCACGCATCAGGACAGCCTACGACCACATGATGGAGCATAGGCGTTCCACCACCCCATGGGTTGTCTTCCTTCAGGAGGCACTCAGACCACCTCCGATGTACCACATACTACACCCACCTCCCCCCATCACCAGTAGCTAGGGTGTTTTGCTCACTCATATTATGGATCCCCCTGTATTAGGTGGCCACTATCTGCTGAGTCAGAGCCACTTCTCCCGAGCCTTTTACCAACCCTTGATAGCTTTGTGTTTATTTCATTTCATTTTCTACACATGGTTACTACACTTGTACATGGCTTTTGTCTCATAGGCCAAGTTTGGCCTCCAGAAGACGTTAATATGACTTTCTTTCTTCTTTCTCTCTCTCTCTCTCTCTCTCTCTCTCTCTCTCTCTCTCTCTCTCTCTCTCTCTCTCTCTCTCTCTCTCTCTCTCTCTCTCTCTCTCTCTCTCTCTCTCTCTCTCTCTCTCTCTCTCTCTCTCTCTCTCTCTCTCTCTCTCTCTCATGGCTCCCAAGCTGGACGAACAGTTGGCCACCTTAGAGCATGCCCTCCGAGAGTTGATAGGAAAACACAAGAAAGAAGGAGATTCTGC
The DNA here is from genome assembly GCA_020310875.1 of Ceratopteris richardii. Classification (NCBI taxonomy): domain Eukaryota; kingdom Viridiplantae; phylum Streptophyta; class Polypodiopsida; order Polypodiales; family Pteridaceae; genus Ceratopteris; species Ceratopteris richardii. Next base: position 2,339,144 of record CM035441.1, on the reverse strand, counting down.
ACTGAACGGGGTTACCCGTAGAGTTGTCGCCCTCGAAGCCAAGGTGGCAACCTTGGAGATGGAAAACGAATCCCTTCGGGAAGAGCTTCTCGCTACCCGCAAGCAGCACTCACGGGACCTGGAGGAGTTGCACACTGCGCTTACTGATATGAAAACGAAACTGGACATGCACGAGGAGGGGGAGATCGCTCCACATCTAGAGGACATTCGGGTGACTATCAAGAAGGAGTGTATGGAGGTGGTGCAGAACGAGCTTGAGACTAAGAAAGATGGATGGGTCGAGGTTGTCAAAAAGAACCTTCGACAGGAGGCAAAGAAGAACAACCACCATGAGGAGATCCACATAGTGCATACCACCATTGAGGAGGAGCGGATGCGACAGGCCCGCAGGCTCAATGTTCGCGTCTCCGGCCTCACAGAGACAGACGGATCACCAGAGCAGGACGGGCGTCGCTTGTGCACATTACTTGGATACCGCGCGGATGAGCCTCTCCCTTTCACCAGAGTATGGAGAGCAGGACGGGGCACCACACGGAGAAGAGCACTTATCCTTCAGTTCTCAGATGAGGCCAGGAGGAGAGACTTTCTCAGACGACGGGCGGTACTACGCACTACACCGGGCACCCCCATCTATTTGGATGACGACCTCACACGGATGCAGGTAGAGCACAGACGGGCATGCATGCCACGTGTCCTCCAGGCCAGACGAGAGGGACATCGTGCCCTCTACAGAGACGGTCGGGTCATCATTGATGGACAGCCCATTGACTAGGGATTCGCGGCCTATGAGACAGCACAGCAGGAGGTGCACATTGCAGTCTGGAACTGCAATGGATCTTTATGGACACATCCAGGGTGCCTCGAGGAGGTGATGGAGGGAAGAGACATTATCTTCTTGACAGAGACACACGAGAGCCCGGGGAGGAGCCTACCAAGGATTGAGGGCTATATGTGGGAGTCAGCTCACCGCCGCCAGATGAGACAGCACACCACATGAGGATCAGGAGGAGTAGCCGTGCTCTATAGACAATCGTTACAGCACAGGGTACAAGTGGTAGCCAGAGACCAAGAGGCACGTTTCATGTGGATACGCTTGCAGCTATCAGAGGAGAGAGCAGCGTACTTCGCCGTATGCTATATTGCACCCATTGGTTCACGCTTCACACATTCCCCTGAGCAACTATCAGGAGGGGAGGGACTAGACACCACATCGCCATATGACTGCCTAAGTGACACGATTATGGAGTATACCGGGATGGGTGAGGTCTTCTTTGTAGGAAACTTCAATGCCCGCACTCAGAGCCACCAGTGTGATACCTACGACTTTGACAACCCTGAGATGCTTCGTACCATAGAGGACATGCCTACACTCAGAGCCTGAGCCGACACTGCCACACCCACCTTATATGGCCGACACTTACTCCAGATGGGAGCAGCACACCGTCTCGTTATATATAATGGGATGGGGAGCTGGCCCACCTCGCGCGGTCTCACCTGCATTCCACCCACGACACCACAGGGGGGCAGGGTGGTAGACTATGTTATCGGACCCCCGGAGGCGACACATCTGATCACCTCATTCACTATCCCACCCTTACCGATTGGAGTTGATCACGCATATCTTGCCCTATCCATTCGCGGCTCACCATGCATACCCCACCTCGTCACCACACAGCCACGAGCCCGTACCACCATTCACTTTAGACATGAGCTAGCACATATCTATAGCTCCCATGTTCGAGAGCGCATCTACTCTCTTGATCCCTCTGCATCCTTGGAAACCCTCACCGCCCACTTCTCCTCGATCCTCCATACATCTGCTACTCTCAGCTTCCCATACACCACCCACGGCACTGCACATCCGACACGACACGGCTAGGACATACACCCCAGAATAGATGGTACGATGAGGAGTGTAGGCGACTATACCGACATCTCAGAGCACAGAGTCTCTTGAGATCCATCACAGAGAGGGAGGCACGACGACAGATGCGAGCCCTCACACGCCGGAAGCGGCGAGCTTTCGAGGAGCGACAGGAGGCAGAGTTGATCGACCTTCTCATGAATAGGGATTGTGCCACCGCGTGGAGGGCACTACGTGAGCCACGTCCACCTACACCCATAGCAGATCCTTCGACCTGGAAGACCTACGCCCAGAGGTTATATGACGTCCCAGGACAGCCACCATTACCGATTCCTTCCACACCGCGTCCGGTGATATCCACCCTCTTCACAGGAGGCATGGTACGACAGGCCATCCATAGGCTACAGCATGGCCGTTCAGCAGACCACACGGGGCTACAGGGAGAGCACTTTATATACGCAGCAGATGTAGTTTCCCACTTGATCGCCCATCTCTTCAACCGTGCTTTGGTTGAGGGATTACCCGACTCATGGACTATGCATACCATTACGCCTATCCATAAGTCCGGCGATATGATGGACCCAGGGAACTACAGGACTATTATGATAGGCCATATCCTGGCCAAGATCTATGGGGCAGTACTAGAGGCAGAGCTCAGTACACACGCTGAGGCAGCGGGGATCAGAGCACCCGGCCAGGCAGGCTTCCGCCGCACTTTCTCCACCATCGACCACATCTTCGTGCTTCGTTGCTTGATTGAGAGCGCGAAGGCGAGGAAGCAGAGACTATACTGTTGCTTTGTGGATTTCCGCAAAGCCTTCGACATGGTCCCTCGAGAGAGACTACTACGGAGGCTCAAGGAGTTACAGCTTCCATCAGACATGCTATGGGCCATCCACGCTTTGTATGCACGAGTCACAGGCAGGGTACGCTGCCCCGGTGGTCTATCAGACAGCCTTGTTAGCACCATTGGTGTGAAACAAGGTTGCCCCCTCTCACCCACTCTCTTCAGTCTCTACATCGACGAGATCACGGAGTATATACAGCGAGCAGGAGGGGTTGCAGTCACATTTACAGGCGCTCGATACCTTTTGCATGGAGAGAGGACTCACAGTGAACCTTGGCAAGACCAAGGTCATGATCTTCCATACCTCCAGGACAGTACGCCATCGCGCCTCTTTCACAGAGGCTGGAGGACAGATAGAGGTAGTGGACTCCTACGTCTACCTAGGTAGTAGGTATCACCTTCTCGGGCAGCACAGGGGTATTCTCCATGGCATAGGCTGCGAGAGATAGATTGACGCGAGGTTATGCGGCACTTGCAGGATTGGAGAGACGCTGCTTTCAGACACATTTTCAGGAGCCCCGGACTAAGGGGTGGCTCTTTGACACTCTAGTGACACCCGCATTGATGTACGCAGCAGCAGTATGGGCACAAGGGATCACAGAGGCGATGTGGACACAGATTGAGAGGCCCCAGATCACCATGATATCACGCTTGCTGCGCAGCAAGCCCTCCGTTCCACATGACATTATACGAGCTCAGCTTGGCACACCACCGATGCTAGTGGAGGCCCTCTTCCAGTTCGTGACCTTTATTCTGAGAGTCAGAGAGCTCCCCACTAGCCGACTCACCAGGCTTGCATTTGAGAGCTCTAGACATTTGGCACAGACAGGGCATGAGAGAGTATGGTATGCACAGACTTACCGATGGTTAGCAGACCATGGCATGAGCATTACGGATCTCCCCCCTTTTCAGTATGACCTCTCTTCCCCCCACATTACCCTCTCTCGTTCGGAGAGGAATAGGATCATCCGTCAGGACCTACTACAGATACACGTCAGGGAGACATGGATAGCACCACGGGAGCCTCTTCCCACAAAGAGGCAACACTACAGAGAGCACTTCCTGACTGTGACAGCGGATGGTTTCATTCAGAGACCACGATACATGGATACATATATGGCACCAGCTGAGAGAGTGGCCATTGGGCAGCTCAGAGTATCATCACACCAGCTCGAGATTGAGATTGGGCGAGCCACACATACCCCCAGGGATGAGCGATTATGCAGGATATGTAGAGAGGAGGTGGAGGACGAGGAGCACTACACATGTAGATGCCAGGCATATGAGGACATCAGAGACCGCTACCCACAGCTCTTCAGGGGGCCTAGAGAGATCAGGGCTTTATTGGGGACAGAGGACGAGCGCCCTCTAGGTCGTTTCCTAGTAGAGCTCCAGCGCCACCGCGCATCACTCCTCCAGCAGCGGATGGAGATACACCTGGCCCCCCCCCCTCAGACTTATATTACAGATTTTTTCAGACCCACATACACTCGAGGGCCCAGTTCGATGCGGGGTGTCACATTACACAGAGCAGAGGAGCTTAGACGACAGCGTCGACGACCGAGACCCCTTGTCCGGAGAGCTCGTCCACATCAGAGAGAGATTCAGGCGATTCACGCACGCCATGACATGGAGATACAAAGACGTCAGTAGCGCACCCCTATCGATTTGGACACCCAGAGCATTTTGAGGATCGCCATGATGCCTTACCCACCGATGCATTATATCCTACACCCACTCCAGGCATTTAGGGGTTGTGATACCATCGAGCCTCCCCTCCCTATGCATATCATATTTGTATCTCACCCATTGAGCATATAGAGTGCATACCCATAGCACCCCACACCCTTGATGCCGGCTACTATCCCTCCTTTTATACCCGTTTGCAGTACTCACACTTTATTTTCGTTTTGGATCACAGTGGTTTGGATCATACTGATGTATATGTTTTGTCTCATAGGCCGATTTTGGCCTCTAATAGACGTTAAAAAGTCTCTTTCTCTCTCTCTCTCTCTCTCTCTCTCTCTCTCTCTCTCTCTCTCTCTCTCTCTCTCTCTCTCTCTCTCTCTCTCTCTCTCTCTCTCTCTCTCTCTCTCTCTCTCTCTCTCTCTCTCTCTCTCTCGGGGAGGGTGAGGGAAGGGACCCTCTCCTTGAGCTTTCCAGCACCCTTCTCCTCGCTCCCTTGTCTACAGCAACAACATGGAAGGCAGGAAAAGCTTTGCCTCTGCCCTGTTGCACCAGCCGCTTTCTATACCAACCCCAGTCAACAAACCAACAGCATGGGAGTCTTACTTGGAGTGGGAGTCTTACTTACTCCAAGAACTGAAGAAACTCCAAGGAGAAATGGCAGCAATGAAGCAGGAAATTAGTAAGAAAGATGAACAAATAGCCAGATTGCAACAAAAACTTGATGAAACACAAGGAAACAGCCAGCAAACAGGAGCTGAATCAACAAATAAAGTCGACTTGACAACACAATTATCCAAGGTAAAACTATCCAGCTCTACACATTTTTCAAAAGAAGTAATGGCTGTGGTAAAGGAGCAGGAATTGGTGGACGGCAACAAGAAAGTTATCAGGATTGGAGGCCTCCCCCTAGGATGGGACAGAGAGGACATCGCACCCGAGTTAAAAGATGACTGCATCCTTGAAACAGAAGTACTAGAAGCACAACTAACCAAGGTGGTCCCGTTCATCAATCTAGGGTCTCCGGTCTTCATCACACCCAAAGGAACTCAGGCAAGGGTAAGCTATTTTGACATGTCAGATAAGATAGCTGTCATGAAGCAAGCAAAGTCACTACAAGGTACTAAAGTATGGATAGCAGATGAACTCACCCCACTCCAACTTAATAATCGACCAGCAGAGTTAACTAAAGTCAGAGAAGCAAGGAAGAATGGAAAGTGGGCAGTATACAGAGGCGGTCAAGCTATTATCAGAGATTTCCATACCCATACCACATAGGAAGAAACAGCTATCTCCCTCATTTGTAATATATATTGATGTAATTTTGAAACTCTTATGAGTCATAAGAGTGCTTTGGAAGCCACATCCCCCCCTTTTATTTTGATTTTTCCCTTTTATTATAGTCCCTTGAGGGCTTCCCCCCCAAGTGGAATGTAATGTTTTGATGTACCTGATCGGTCCCATAGGTCTATTTCGGACTCCCGTGGACGTTAATATATCTTTCTTTCTTTCTCTCTCTCCCCCCCCTCTCTCCACAGCAGACACCATCTTGTTATATATAACGGGATGCACCATTGGCCAGGCTCAGGCGAACTTGCTTACTTCCCTCACGGAGGGGGTGAGAGCACAGTCGACTACATTCTAGGTACCATCTCTGGAGCTTCACTTATCCCCGCACTTAGTATTGGAAGATGCCCAATTGGTGCTGACCATACGTTTATCACATTCACACTTTCATCTCCTATCCCATTAGACCCTCCCTCATTCATTGAGCCACACACCATGATACACATCACACATGAACTCTCACACGTTTATGCACACCACCTACACACCAGGCTACTCTCCCTCGATCCATTCTACCTTTAAATACACTTACATCAAAGATCACCACCATCATTCATGTCTCCCCTATCCACAGCTTTCCACATCACACACATACACATCCTCCACGCATAGGATCCATGCCCCAGAACCGTTGGTATGATGCAGATTGTCGCACCACCGATGCTAGTAGAGGCACTATTCCACACAGTATGCCTATTACACAGGATACAGAGCATGGACACAGAGCGCATCATTTATCGAGCTTTCCAGGCGTCACGCGACATGGCACTAGCAGGTGACACCTCCTCATGGTACGCCCAGACACGAGATTGGCTGGCCCGTCATGGATTAGACTACCACTACTGCAATACAACTTACATGCCCCCCCCCCCCTATTCGCTCTCCCACAAGGAGAGGAACAGGGTCATTCGCAAGGAGATATGGCACACATATACAGAGGACATGGATTAGCCCCAGGGACACACTACCACCAAAAATGCTCTACTACCGTGAGCATTTTCTTCAAACCTCATATAAGGGCTTTATTGAGACTAACACCACCTTCGAGTCGTCATTGGACAGCTTCGAGTTTGATCACATCAGCTCGAGATCGAGAGGGGTCACACCAGGGGAATACCTAGAGAGGAGAGGTGGTGCCCAGTATGCCATAGAGAGATAGAGAGTGCGGAGCACTTTGTTACCAAATGCCGAACGTACTCAAATCTACGAGCACAGTTCCATATAGAGGAGTCACTACAGTTGTGCATGATCACTGGAGACCAACGGAGGTTGGGACTATTCCTCAAAGCAGCGTATGAGAGTCGAGAGAAGTTCCTACAACCCATGCATCAGACACAAATGAGTGCACAACGGACCATTACTCGGATCTTTCAGCGAGATGGGCTGCATCATACGTGCCCACCTTCAAGAGGCATAGGGCTAATACTCCTGTAGGCAATGGCACAGAGAGCGCGATGTCAACCACATAGAGCTGGGTACAGACAACCACGACTATACTAGGCGGATATCTCATGCATCAAGATAGCCCATGACCACATGATGGAGCACAGGCGCACCACCACCACTTGGGCAGCCTTCCTTCATGAGGCACTCAGACCGCCGCCGATGTACCACATACTCCACCCGTGACCCACCTCCACCTCTTACCTGTAGCTAGGATATACATACTCACTCCCGTCATCGGGCCCCCATGTATTAGATGACCACTATCTACAGAGTGAGCGCCAGATCTCCCCACGCACCACTACATTATCCCCACTACCTCTCCGTCACCCGAAACACTATCCTATTGTTGTTTCCATATTCAGCCTACACAGTTTTGTGTGGCGAGTACTTTTCCATTTTATTTTATTTCTACACACAAGTTACTACAGTTGTACATGGTTTTGTCTCATACGCCAAATTTGGCCTTCAGAAGATGTTAATATCGCTCTCTCTCTCTCTCTCTCTCTCTCTCTCTCTCTCTCTCTCTCTCTCTCTCTCTCTCTCTCTCTCTCTCTCTCTCTCTCTCTCTCTCTCTCTCTCTCTCTCTCTCTCTCTCTCTCTCTCTCCCCATTGTTCCCTAAATCCATAAGTCTGTTTTTCTGCATTTTAAGCTCTCTCATCACACTTGTGTTGATACCTCACAATGATTTCTATTAATTGTGAGAGTCCCCTCTCTTTATTACAGTTTACCTATTGCTTGCTCTCATGGCTTCCTTGGATTTAGAGCTGTACCAAATGGATGTTTAAACAGCCTCGAAGCAAAAGAATATAGTGGACACTCTAAAACAGCAGCTGCATGCTGCATTCTGAATGAAAGATCTTGTGAAGCTGAACACATCCTTGGAATGAGGACAAAAGGGATAGGAAGAAGCACATATTGTATTTGTCTCAATAAAGACACATTGAAACAGTGCCAGACAGATTTAATATGGATGAATCAAAGCCTTTTAGAGCGCCATTACCGACATAACCAAGCTTTCCAAGGGTGATTGTCCATCTAGTGATGATGCAACCAATTGCATGAAGGGTATACCATATGCATCAGCTTGTGGTCACTTATGTATGCAATGGTTGCTACTAGGCCTGACATTGCTCATGCAATGAGAGTTGTAGCCGATATTTAGCTAACCCAGGCAAAGCACAATGGGATACAATCAAGTCCATTATGAGATACTTGAAGGGAACCAAGAGCAAATGCCTACGAGATGGGATGGCTTTTGTGACTCTGACATGGCAAGTGATGTGGATACACGAAAATCAACAAGTGGTTATTTATAAACACTTGCAGGCGGTGCTATTTACAGCATCACATGGCAAGTGATGTGGAGACACGAAAATCAACAAGTGGTTATTTATAAACACTTGCAGGCGGTGCTATTTCATGATGCTGTAAACGCCAAAGGATAATTGCACTATCTAATACAGAGGCTGAATATATTTCAACCAGAGAAACTTTCAAGTCATATGGTCGGCATGCCTATGCAGTGAGTTTAGTTTGCTTGGCAGCACCAGTCCTTGGTTGTGATAGCCTAAGTGCCATATGTCTGACAAAGAATGTCATGTTCCATTCATACACAGAGCATATCGATGTGCAATATCACTTCATCAGAGAGGTGCTTGAGGATGGCCTGATCACTTTGATCAAGATCCAAAAATCTTTCCTTTTTGAGCCATAAACACACATTTTTCTACCAGTTATGTTCCATCAAAAAAAAAGTCTCAGATAAATCAAGGTCCACAACAAATACTACAAACAAAATTGTTCTCCTTTATTTATTCAATCATGACCTTATTTATATCTGTTCTCATGAATAATATCCATGTGAGAGAGAAAAGATCCATATATTTTCAACTCCATCACCTAAGCTTTGGAGATCCTCTTTTCAAACAATCCATTCATTGTTTCAGCTTAATCTTAGCAAACTCCTAACTTAAGATAAAGAGGGATTGATGGAAAGTTCCGTGTTAACCTTCACTAGAAAGTATCTAGGCAATCTTAAGACTGAATTTGAATGCTTTTATCATAAATAGCAATTCTCAAGTTTTTCATAAATAAGATCTATGTTGGCATATAAAATCAGTTCAATTCAACAAGCTGGACCAACTTTGTTCTATCTTCACCCTCGTCCAATTTTAGTGGAAATGTTCTCAACCTTTCAACTCTAATCTTTGCAGAGGATTTTTGCTCTGTTTCACCTTAATTTTCAAGGCAATCCTTGGCAAATCAACTCCACTTTATACTCGGGTTCTGTGATCCATATCCAACTTCTGCTAAAAAGGCTTTTGTCATCTTAGATTTTGTATATAAACTCTATTTTATACATTGAACTCATACAATATACGTTGTCTTGTGCTGTCTTCTCCGTTGTCATTTCTAAGACCTTGAAAGAACAAAATCCAACAGAGATTACTCAAGGAACCTTGGTCTATGCCTCAAAGGCACTTAACCAGGCATTTAAAGAGATAAACATAAAACCTGATAGACATTTACCTCAAGTGTTTTCTTCAGCAAATCCTGTCTTTTTGCTGTTCTAACCGCTTTATTACAGTTTACCTATTGCTTGCTCTCATGGCTTCCCTGGATTTAGAGCTCTACCAAATGGATGTTTAAACAGCCTCGAAGCAGAAGAATATAGTGGACACTCTAAAACAGCAGCTACATGCTGCATTCTGAATGAAAGATCTTGTGAAGCTGAACACATCCTTGGAATGAGGACAAAAGGGATAGGAAGAAGCACATATTGTATTTGTCTCAATAAAGACACATTGAAACAGTGCCAGACAGATTTAATATGGATGAATCAAAGCCTTTTAGAGCGCCATTACCGACATAACCAAGCTTTCCAAGGGTGATTGTCCATCTAGTGATGATGCAACCAATTGCATGAAGGGTATACCATATGCATCAGCTTGTGGTCACTTATGTATGCAATGGTTGCTACTAGGCCTGACATTGCTCATGCAATGAGAGTTGTAGCCGATATTTAGCTAACCCAGGCAAAGCACAATGGGATACAATCAAGTCCATTATGAGGTACTTGAAGGGAACCAAGAGCAAATGCCTACGAGATGGGATGGCTTTTGTGACTCTGACATGGCAAGTGATGTGGATACACGAAAATCAACAAGTGGTTATTTATAAACACTTGCAGGCAGTGCTATTTACAGCATCACATGGCAAGTGATGTGGAGACACGAAAATCAACAAGTGGTATTTATAAACACTTGCAGGCGGTGCTATTTCATGATGCTGTAAATGCGAAAGGATAATTGCACTATCTAATACAGAGCCTGAATATACTTCAACCAGATTAAATTTCAAGTCATATGGTCGGCATGCCTATGCAGTGAGTTTAGTTTGCTTGGCAGCACCCGTCCTTGGTTGCGATAGCGTAAGTGCCATATGTCTGACAAAGAATGTCATGTTCCATTCATACACAAAGCATATCGATGTGCAATATCACTTCATCAGAGAGGTGCTGAGGATGGCCTGATCACTTTGATCAAGATCCAAAAATCTTTCCTTTTTGAGCCATAAACACACATTTTTCTACCACTTATGTTCCATCAAAAAAAAAGTCTCAGATAAATCAAGGTCCACAACAAATACTACAAACAAAATTGTTCTCCTTTATTTATTCAATCATGACCTTATTTATATCTGTTCTCATGAATAATATCCATGTGAGAGAGAAAAGATCCATATATTTTCAACTCCATCACCTAAGCTTTGGAGATCCTCCTTTCAAACAATCCATTCATTGTTTCAGCTTAATCTTAGCAAACTCCTAACTTAAGATAAAGAGGGATTGATGGAAAGTTCCGTGTTAACCTTCACTAGAAAGTATCTAGGCAATCTTAAGACTGAATTTGATGAACAAAATTGAATTTTCAAATTAGAATTGTTAATTTGAACAAATGAATCAACTTTCCACATTAAAAATCTAGATTTTTACATGAAATATCTGCTTTACATGAATAACGCAACTTTCTGCTTGCCTGCCTCCTAAGAAGAACTCAAATACAAATAAGATCTATGTTGGCATATAAAATCAGTTCAATTCAACAAGCTGGACCAACTTTGTTCTATCTTCACCCTCAGTCCAATTTTAGTGGAAATGTTCTCAACCTTTCAACTCTAATCTTTGGAGAGGATTTTTGCTCTGTTTCACCTTAATTTTAAGGCAATCCTTGGCAAATCAACTCCACTTTATACTCGGGTTCTGTGATCCATATCCAACTTCTGCTAAAAAGGCTTTTGTCATCTTAGATTTTGTATATAAACTCTATTTTATACATTGAACTCATACAATATACGTTGTCTTGTGCTGTCTTCTCCGTTGTCATTTCTAAGACCTTGAAAGAACAAAATCCAACAGAGATTACTCAAGGAACCTTGGTCTATGCCTCAAAGGCACTTAACCAGGCATTTAAAGAGATAAACATAAAACCTGATAGACATTTACCTCAAGTGTTTTCTTCAGCAAATCCTGTCTTTTTGCTGTTCTAACCGCTTCATCAAAGAAGACTACTTCTGTATCATACCTAAGTCACCACAGAAAGGTAACATCCTCAGCTAAAATAATCAACTGAGACCAGATAAACAGATAAACATATCCAAATAAGGAACCTAAATGAGCAAATTGAATATTATATAAAAACTTTTACCAAAAATAACAAATATTATCACAAGTCAGCACCTGAAGTCAAACTTAAATGAAACAGAGTCTCAAGGAAAGAGGCTAAAGATATATTACTAAGCCACGAATAGGTTTTTAAGCTTGAAACGCACCTATTTAGATGCTGACTAAGCATATTATTCAACTTCTTTCCAAAACCTGGAATAATGGCAGTGTTACTGTCGCTCTCCAGAGTCCTCCATTCCTTGAATACAAAGAAAGCAAAAACACAACAACAAATTCCTAGTTATATGCTTGAATTGTGAAATCATGCAATAATGAAAAGATGAATATAAATGGGTGCCAACTTCAGATTCAGCTAGTTCCCTCAATTTTTCACTTGCTATTTCCTCACAGCGAACTGTAGCCACCATCACCTATGGATCAGGGGGGAAATACACAGTTCGATTCAATTCAGACAAAAAATACATCAATAGAGGGAGGGGAATAACAAAACAAACTTGAACCTTATGTGCTGGCAAATCAAGATCCTTGTTTTCTTTTATTACTTTCCAGATCTGTTGTGTGCTGAAAGGGAAACCTGAACCAGGCACAACAGTCCTTCTATCTCCAGCAAGTCCACCTGGTGATATAGAATTCATGAACCTTCCCCGCAGATCTGAGACCTACATTGAATCTAGACAATAATCAGCACTAAGTGATGAAATGAATCATTAAGACCAAGAAACACAAGGAATTACCTGTTCCAGAAATTGTTCTTCCTTTTCTTCATAACTGGACAGTGCAGTAATTTCAATCTGATAATATGTGCTACTATCAAAACCTCAATTAAGGACAACATCAAAGGAACATGGATCCTTACAACAAGTGATCAACAAACTCACATTGAAAAAGTCATCAATTGGAGTATCAATATGCTTTTCTGGCTTTGGAACAGAGCTCCATATCTGCATTGTGAAGATGAGAAGAACAAAAATATGAAGTAATTGCTATCCAAAAAAATCCCGGAGGAACTCAGAGCTTCTCAGCAAAGATACACACTTTCTGTAAATCTTCCCGCAAAATGTGCTCCAGTATATCAAGCGGGGTCTGAGTCACACAGCCAAACCAAAAAAATGAAGCTCTTTAGGGCCTTGGTTCCAACCATGAAGTAAGAATGTAATAATCATGACTGAATAACCCAATCAAAAGATACTCCACCGCATACTTTTGTTTTATCACGAATCACAAAAAGCAATGTTGACTTTCGAGGGGTGAACAGGCGCATCATCACCTACCCATGAAATCCAAAAGCATTCAGAGATGCAACCATGGACCTACCAAGTTAAGAATCATACACCCTCAGCATTCTATCAAATGTAAAACCATAAGTGAACCGAAATTTCAAGCAACATGAAGATAGATCATTCTCTCAAGGTGGTGCGGCACCTGAAAAACAGTTTTCAAAAGCGGTTTATTGGCTGCTTGCTCACGGCCAATGTCATGGCACCACCTGCAGCACCATGACGACAAATTTCTTGATTTTCTTCCTCAAATAATTGAACGTTTATTAAGATGCATAATTTTTGCAATTGTCCATCCACAACCCAAAATCTATGGGTTTTTTTTTCTTTTTTTCTTTTTTACTTTTTTTTTTTTTTTTTTTTTTTGGGGGTTGTTGTTTTTTTTTTTGTTTTGGGGGGGGGGGGGATATATAATAAAAACTCGTCTGCAATTTCAGATTCAATAAATGCTCACATGTTAACCAAAACAATGTCCGAAACAGCCAGAGCAAATAGGGCACTCTGCTTCTCAAATGTTGTTTCATCCTGCAAATGCATCTTGCCATAAAAGGTAAGTTTTATGCAAATAAAAGATCCTAGAACTCTTGAAAGCTGAAAGTAAAGCTAAAAATAAAGGGAAAAACTAAAACAACTGTGCTTCACTTTTTTTACACTAAAAATCAAGGTGCCCAGCTTTTCTAAATGTAAAGCGAACTTTTTATAATAAAATCTCTGTTTTTTAAACCTAACAATCTGCCTTTCACCAAAAAAACTGATTTCTCTAAGATTTGGCACCCAAGTTTTTAGAGGGTGAATCTGACTTATAAAGTTGGAGTCCCCTTATCAAGCTGAATCGACGGACGTGATTTACTTTGACATGCTATCGACGATTGACCAACCCCTTTAATCAAATTTTGATCTGTTGCCCAAATTTTGTAGATGCACATATGACATGCTATTGACAATTGACCAACCCCTTTAATCAAATTTTGAACTGTTGCCCAAATTTTGTAGATGCAAATAATTAAAAGCTCCATCATCCATGTACATTGTTTTGATCAAAACCCTAATTTTGGATTAACAAATGAAGTAATATGAAACTGATTTCTACCAAAAAAGTATGTGTGTGACTGTGTGTGTGTGTGTGTGTGTGTGTGTGTGTGTGTGTGTGTGTGTGTGTGCACCCACATGTTGGGAAGGTTCTTTAATATTAAAACATCTCATACTTCACAAAAAGGCAAAACAAAGACAGTTAAAAAATTGACACAAGAAAGGTTTTTAACTTTGTCCTTTTTTCCTTTTTTTTTCTTTTCTTGTTTTCTTTTTGGGGGCACGGGATATATAGCAGTGTGAGAACTGAAAAGACAGCCAAAAGGAAAAAGAGACCATATGTTCCCTCTCCCATTTTTTATTAGTTTGGATTTCTTAACTTCCTCAACATAAGGGAGTAGAATGTTACTATTGATGACTACATACTGGTATCTTCCATTTACAGCCTTGAACTTTGTCGCAAAATAGAGAGAGTACGTCCAGATTACTCATAAAAGCTTGAAAAGCTGAAAATTTACTCACAAAATCTTGAAAAGCTGAATAATTACTCACAAAATAGCTGCCTCTACCCCAGGATCACACAAATAAGACTCCAATAAGAAGCACCTCTTCACAGAAGTGTCTCAATTACCAAACTTGAAAGGTTAAATATAATCCACCAAGGGGTTGTATATATAATTGTATCTAAACTTAAAAAACTAAAAATAAAGTTAAAATAAAGCTAAAAGTTTTATCTCAGCTAAAAAGCCTAAAAATCAGTTTTCTTTTTCAAAAAAGTCCAATCACAAAGCTTGTTACATCATAAAGTAACCTTTTAATATCCAAAATCTGTTTCTATCCTTTAAAAAGGGGTTGTTCATACCAAAAAAAACTCAATCTATTACAAATATGGTGCCTAGCTTTATAATGGGCTGATCATGATGATCTTAAAGAAAATAGTCCCACTTGCATGCCAAGTCAACTGGCATGGTTGACTTTAACCTATTGTCGATGGTTGTCCAACCCCTTTGACCAAACTTTGATCTAAAGTTGGACCCATAAACAATTGTCCAATGATGCCCAAAGTTTGTAGGTGCACAAAGTAATCATTTAGCTTCTATGCAAAAAAAATATGCACTTCATCATCCATATGCATTGATTTGTTCAATGCATATGGATGATGAAGAAATAAAGTAGACCCAAATTTGATTTTTACCAACAACTCTCCCCAAAAATCTATTTTAGTGAGAAAGCACTTACTATGTCAATGCAAGCCTTCAACTACGTGGACAAATGTAGAAGCTCCAAAAATTTATTGTGTACAAAATCATCATAACTCTTCATAAATTTGTGATACTTCAAGTGTTGATTCTTCCCCCCAATCTAAAGATGACTCTAGAAGCATCGAGTTGCACATAAGTGAAAGAGGCCGCGGAGAGCTACGTCGTGGTGTGTTCGGTTGCTCCAAACACCAAGGGAGTGGGCTGCTGCGTGAGGAGAGAGAAAGTAGAGAGAGAAACCTGCGCAAAAATTTGGAGAAGAAGATGGAGAAGCTGAAGTTGAAGAAGTCCCAATCAAGTTATGAGAGATTTGGGACCAAGTCTTATTGATAAGTGACTTTTAGGTCATTTGGGCATGTTCACACATGGCCAATGACCAAAAGTCATAAAAATAATGTAAATGCCTATAACTCCCCAATTTGGGGTCCAAAAAATACAACAAAAATATGTCTGGAAAGCTCTCGAAGAGAGCTTTCACATGGAAGGGTCAAAATATACAAAAGGAGAGTCCTTGGGGCCTTTATCCCCAACAACCTCCCACTTAAAGGACCAAGGAGGCTCCTTTAAGCTAAGTAACTCCCACCATCTGTATACATAGCTGATGTTGTGCCTTGGGTAGACACTTCGTGAGAGCATCTGCAGGATTCTGTGAAGTATTGACCTTGATCAAAGTGATCAGGCCATCCTCTAACACCTCTCTGATGAAGTGATATCTCACATCAATATGCTTTGTGCGAGCATGAAACATGGCATTCTTTGCCAAACATATGGCACTCTGGCTATCGCATCCAAGAAGAGGTGCCTTTTCAAGCATCCCAAACTCACTGCAGAGCCGAGCTAACCAAATGGCTTCTTTGGAAGCCTCTGTGGCTGAAATATATTCAGCCTCTGTAGTAGATAGTGCAACTATCCTCTGAAGTCTAGAGCACCATGAAATAGCTCCACCTGCAAGGATGTATACATAGCCACTTGTGGACTTGCGTGTGTCCACATCACCTTCCATGTCTGAATCACAAAATCCTTTTAACTCCAATGGACCCTTTCCATAACATAAGCATTTACTTTTGGTCCCTTTCAAATATCTCAAGATAGATTTGACTGCCTCCCAATGAGCTCTACCAGGATTAGCCATGAACCTGCTAACAACTCCCACTGCATGAGCAATGTCTGGCCGAGTGGCAACCATAGCATACATAAGTGAACCACAAGCTGATGCATATGGAACACTCTTCATGTAACTGGCTGCATCATCATTTTTGGGACAGTCATCCTTGGAAAGCTTAACATGTGGCTGCAATGGCACTCCAAGAGGCTTAGCATCAGCCACATTAAATCTGTCCAGCACTTTTTCAATGTACTTTTCTTGGGATACCTGCAAAGTATGCTGCTGTCTATCCCTTTTTATACGCATACCAAGAATATGCTCAGCTTCCCCAAGGTCTTTCATTGAGAATGCAGAGTTCAGCTGCTGTTTTAGAGCATTCAGAGTGCTCTTTTTCTTCCCAGCCAGCAGCATATCATCTACATACAGTACAAGAATAATTGGGCTGCCATCTTCATCCTTTTTCGTGTACAAACAATGATCTGCATGGCTTCTTTTAAACCCATGTTTGAGCATAAATGCATCAAACTTCTTATACCATTGTCTGGGGGCCTGTTTCAGCCCATACAAGCTCCTTTTCAGTTTGCATACCAGATGCTCTTTTCCAGGAATGGCATATCCTTCTGGCTGTTTCATGTACAGCTCTTCATCTAAATCACCATGCAAAAAGGCTGTTTTAACATCCATTTGGAATAATTCCAAATCCAAGGCAGCTGTGAGAGCAAACAACACACGTAAAGTGGTCATTTTCACCACTGGAGAGAACACTTCTTGGAAATCAATGCCCTCTTTTTGGGCATATCCCTTAGCAACCAGCCTTGCCTTATACTTGGGTTTGCCATCAACAGTTTTGATTTTGTACACCCACTTGTTTGGAATGGCTTTCCTTCCTTTGGGTAACTCAACCAAATCCCAAGTATCATTTGCATGCAAGGCCTTTATCTCTTCCTGCATGGCTAACTCCCACTTCTTCTTGTGCTCACATAGCTTTGCCTCTTTATAAGTAAGAGGCTCACCCTCATCTGATAACATAATATAATGTATAGAGGGATCATATCTATTCACTCGCCTCCTAGGACGTATAGATCTTCTTACCCAATGATCAACATTACCAGGCAATGGATCTACATCAGGAGGTACATTAACTTCTTCATTGTTAACAGGCTGCTGTACATCATTTCCAGCCCTGTTTTCAGCATGAATAGGTGGCTGCATATGCCCTTCAAGAGCATCATTTTGCTGTCCAGCATCATCTGGCTCAATAACCACGGGCTCATTGTCATTTCCAGCCATATGTGGTGCATCCCGAGGGTCCATATCAGATTTAACTAGTGGCTGTACATGCTGAAATTTGACTCTTTTATGGTCATCTTTAGAGGCACAATTGTTTTTGAGCAGCCTTGCCTCATTAAATACAACATCTCGGCTGCGTATTACCTTCTTGAGTTGAGGTAGCCAAATCCTGTAGCCCATTTCACCTTCATCTCCATAACCCATGAAGATTCCTTTCATGGACTTTGCATCTAACTTGCTTCTCAACTCAGGCCTTATATGCACAAAAGCATCGCAACCAAAGATGCGTAGGTGGTCATATGAAGCAGGTTTGCCAGACCAAACCTCTTCTGGAATGCCACCTTTTAAGGACATATGAGGGGATCGATTGCAAACATGAACTGCAGTTTTCAAAGCCTCTCCCCAAAATCCATGAGGGAGATTAGCTGTGGACAGCATGCATCTCACCCTCTCACATAAAGTCCTATTATACCTTTCAGCCACACCGTTGGAAGAGGGGCTGTATGGGACTGTTAGCTCCCTCTTAATACCAAGATTTTCACAAAATCTATTGAATTCAGCACTTGTAAACTCACCCCCATTATCTGTACGTAAGCATTTCAGCTTTCTACCTATTTGAGTGGTCACAAATGCATGAAATTTCTTAAATGCAGCAAAGGCTTCATCTTTAGATTTTAACAAATATACCCAAAGCTTCCTAGAGTAATCATCTACAAAAGAAACAAAGTAAAGAGCACCCCCCATAGATTTTGTGGGCATGCTACAAACATCAGAATGAACAAGATCAAGCACATTAGACTTACGAGAGACACCAGAGTAGTAAGAATTCTTTACTTGCTTACCATATTGGCATTCATTACAAAAATCAAGTTTTGAGCCTTTAGCATCAAACTTGTCCAAATTACATAGTTTATCAAGGCCTTTTTGACTCATGTGACCAAGCCTTTTATGCCATAATTCCATATGTGAATGGATTTCAGCCAAAGCAATAAACTTGCCCAGCAAGGCTTTACCATGCAAGCAATAAAGAGTCCCTTTCTTTGTACCTTTAACAATCAGCCTAGAGCCTTTGATAAGCTTCCATGACCCCTTCTCAAAGAGGGTACTATATCCATGCATATCCATTTGCCCAACAGACAATAAGCTTTTCTTGATGCTTGGTACATACCTTACATCATGCAAAACCAGCTCATTGGTACCATCCACTGTGAGATGCACTGTGCCAATACCTTCAATTGAACAAGCATGGTTATTTCCAAGATATACATGTCCATGGCTGCGTGCATGAAAAGTAGTAAACACTCCTTAATAGGAGTTACATGAAACGATGCACCTGAATCTACAATCCATGTTTGTGACAAAGCATCATTCACAGTAAGCAAGGCATCAATCAAATCCCTCTTTGTGATCTGCATATCTTGTGCATGAATATTAATAGAAGGATCAATAACTTGAGCATGCTCTGCTTCCATAGTAGCACAAAGTATATCTTCTGCATCTGATAGCTCCTTAATGATGACACTAGAGGCCACATTGGCCTTCTCTTTGTCTTTGTCCTTTGAGGTATCATGTGCTTCATTCTTGGTGTCCTTTTTCTTCCTGTCACCTGTGTTCTTCTTTCTTTCTAGTACAGCTTTATAGAATCTGCAATCAGGCTTCTTGTGACCTTTCCTACCACATTGATAACAAGTCACTTCAGCCTTGCCTTTGCTTTTGCTCCTGTTCCTCTGTACATTTCCACTTTTCTTTTCTGTTCTTCCTCTAGCCACATTGGCTGAACCACTGCCCTCTCCACTAGCTTTCCTCCTGATTTCCTCATTCAAAATAGAACCCCTTACACCATCAAAAGTAAGACTGGGGCTATTCGAAAGTGAAACAACCAATGTTTCCCACGAATCAGGTAAGGTCATCAACAAGAAGATGGCCTTAAGCTTATCATCAAATGGAGGTAATCCAGAGTCCTGCAATTGTGAAAGAGTACCTGTAAACAAAGATAAGTGCTCAGCCGCACTTTTTGACTCATCAAGCTGCATACACACTAGCTTACCCATAAGATGCACTTGATTTACAGGCGTGGTATTTTCATAAGTGGCTTTCAGCTTCTCCCATACCTCAAAAGCAATTGTAAGGCCTTTCAAATCCACTAAGATTTCATATGATACAGCCATCTTGATGTAAGTGATGGCCTTCTTGTTTAGGTTCATCCATGCTGCATCTGTCATATCTTCAGGCTTGACTTCCTCAAGAGCCCCTTCACAATCTTTAAGAAAGAGGATGCCCAACATTCTCTCTTTCCACAAATCGAAACCATTACCTTCAAATCTCTTGATCTCAAACAAGCTTTTGACATCAGAGGAGGTAGAGGCCATGTTTGCACACTAAGAGCTTCAAAATTTCACCAAAAAGGTAAAATTCACCTGCTGTCCTGTGCGCAATTACCTTAGGAGACTATAGCTGAGAAATTAAGCCCAAAAACTGTTCAAAACTTGCAAAAAAAACAATTTCTGAAATTTTCTGCAGAAAATTTCAGAAAATTCCAGCAAGCTGTAATTGCATCAAAAACAACAAATTTGTTGTTTTTCAACCACAAAAGGCATACATAGATGTAAAACCAAGGCAATGGGTGCTTGTTTTCACAAAAGCCCCAATTTTTGGGGCAATATGACCTGTAAAATCAGAGAAATGACCTACTGTAATAAGTTTCCAGCAAGTATGCACTTCCTCAATCTTTGTGCATGTCCTCCCACTTGAAAAATGAGAGAATTTCTGCCACAAAAGACCTGTAGATGAAAAAATCAGCAATGTGGATGCTGAAAAAGACCTGTGGGGATACAAAAAGAAGAATAAAAGAGATTCTTCGCGATGAAACTCTCTAAAAAGCACAAAATTTGCTTCAGCTTTGCTCCGGGCTGAAGTAATCCTCCAAAAACAGCCCTTTTATCGCGAAAAAAGAAGGTTTTTCGCGATGAAATTCTCCCAAATGCAAGAAAACACCTTAAGCTCAACATAGGCTGAAGTAGAAAAACAATTTGAGCAACTTTGTCACGATGGAACAGCTCAAAGCTCTGATACCGGTTGAAAGAGGCCGCGGAGAGCTACGTCGTGGTGTGCTCGGTTGCTCCAAACACCAAGGGAGTGGGCTGCTGCGTGAGGAGAGAGAAAGTAGAGAGAGAAACCTGCGCAGAAATTTGGAGAAGAAGATGGAGAAGCTGAAGTTGAAGAAGTCCCAATCAAGTTATGAGAGATTTGGGACCAAGTCTTATTGATAAGTGACTTTTAGGTCATTTGGGCATGTTCACACATGGCCAATGACCAAAAGTCATAAAAATAATGTAAATGCCTATAACTCCCCAATTTGGGGTCCAAAAAATACAACAAAAATATGTCTGGAAAGCTCTCGAAGAGAGCTTTCACATGGAAGGGTCAAAATATACAAAAGGAGAGTCCTTGGGGCCTTTATCCCCAACAATAAGTGGATCACTTTTGAGATTGATAGACGTATCTGGCATGGAAGACAAATTTAAAATATACATCTCATAATAAACAAATTCAGAAAACCTATTGTGAAGTGTCCTACATAGATAACTCTTCCATTATTGATGTCTTCTCAAACGAAGCATTCTTTCCTTTGAAAATTCAATGGACGGGGCACCTCAACCCTCAATTGAGGTTTCTTCCAAAAGGGATTCTTTAGCGAAATGTTTAATCGAATTGGTGCAAGCCAACATAAAAGGACATAAAGGTAGAAGGACATTCATTAAGTACCTCAAGTAATCATTGAACTCCACAAGCTTTAAAAGCACCTTGACAAGAGCTTGCCATGAGAGAAGGCATCATCCATGCTTTGATCCAAAGCTACATGTATACTAAGCCTTTACGTTGGTGCCTAGAACTAAAATCCTTTTGTTACTTCTCACTTACAACTGGCACAAGGTGAGTGAACCATGAAGTTGACAAATGTGGCATATAATGTTGAAAACCAAACCTACTTCAAGCCCAAAAAATGAATGCAACTTAATCCATAAAGATTGACATTGGCTAATGATTCTCATTATCACTAGAATGTGCTTTCCAAACAAGTCCCAAGTCACCTCCTTCGATTTATGACCTCTTTAGAATGCCTAAATAATTTGTATCTATTTCCAAGGTCCTGCAAGATACCATATTTTTTTTTAATTAACTCCATTCTTGCTTAATAAATTTAAATAAGAAATCAAAAAGGATGACTTGCAATAGAAAACCCAATTTGGTGGGTAATACATATTACATACTCAACAAAATCTATCAAAGCATCCAAATACTGTATGGATAAACTCATTAAGTGCAGTTAGAATTGATTTGAGATAATGAAACATTGAGTTGGTTGATCCCATTTTCACACAGCTCAAGATGGAGATGAGGGTGAAAATATTGCAGAAAATCAAAACAAAATAAATAAAAATCGTTTGTTTCTGGCCTGAACTTGCTTACATATGGTGTACCAACTTAAACATACTTTCTACTATGATATAAATGTCCAATAAACATACAAGAGAATCTTCATATGAATCATAAAATGCAAATTTATAGAGAACATGGTTAAACCAATTTGAACTATGCTGCATACTACATGTCTAATAGATTAACTATGGTGTATGCTGAAGGTTCCACTTAAAAAGCTTCTTACATGGTAATTTTAGATTTAATACCGTGTTCCCTCATTGGAACAGTCTACATCATCACATTTGATTTGATTGTCTCAGTTTAAAAAATTGGAAGAAGTAACTTCCGTCTACTATTTCAATTCAGATAGAGGGACACCAAAAAATGCAGCATGTTTCAAATCCAATTGAAGTTTAACTATTATGGAAATGAAACCTCAATAGATAAGTTTATCAAAATCTTTAACTGCTGAAACAAAGACATTACCTCGCCTCTCTCTCTCCCATCTGTGCCTTCCAGATCCATGACCAAGGTTAGTGGTTGAATACCTTTGGCCTTTGCAAGCCAGATTCCCTGTGTGGTCTGGCTCCTATTTCCAAAAACAAACGGGATTACTTTTATAAGAGAATAAAAGATGTAGTTAACAGGAGAAATAGAAGATGCAATGCCAAAATAAAAAAAGACAAACCTTCCTAGCAAAGCATTCATTTCCCTAAACTTTGTCCCAAAAAGATGATTCAACAAGGTACTCTTTCCTGTGCATTAAGGAAGCAATTTATCGATCTTTGCATCATATAGACCTCCCTCACCACTCCTCCCCTTACTTCTCCTTTCTCTTCCGGTCTATGTATGCATCACATTTTCATAATAATAAGTACGCAACAACGTTGTGCATCTGTATATGTATTTGTCCACTATGCATGTATGTATAAGTCTATAAATGACTACCTGCATGCATGCATATGTGCAAAGTTCGAACATACATACATATACACATACATGTGTATGTGCATACATACTTCCATACATACATAATACACATTACATATGCACATTTATAAGTCGTTGTATGGGTGCATGTGTGCATACATGTGTACATGGCTATGAATGTGTGTGTACACATATATGTATATCTATATACCTTCATAAGCTCATATTTATCTCAACTTCCAAACAGAAGGTACAAATTTAAATATCACCAAAATATAGGATGCATACATGTACGCATACATGTGTATGTGCATACATACTTCCATACATACATAATACACATTACATATGCACATTTATAAGTCGTTGTATGGGTGCATGTGCGCATACATGTGTACGTGGCTATGAATGTGTGTGTACACATATATGTATGTCTATATACCTTCATAAGCTCATATTTATCTCAACTTCCAAACAAAAAGTAGAAATTTAAATATCACCAAATTTAAATATCACCTGCATGCATGCATATGTGCAAAGTTCGAACATACATACATATACGCATACATGTGTATGTGCATACATACTTCCATACATACATAATACACATTACATATGCACATTTATAAGTCGTTGTATGGGTGCATGTGCGCATACATGTGTACGTGGCTATGAATGTGTGTGTACACATATATGTATGTCTATATACCTTCATAAGCTCATATTTATCTCAACTTCCAAACAAAAGGTACAAATTTAAATATCACCAAAATATAGGATGCACCTCCCTCCCTCCCTCCCTCCCCTCCCCCACCCTCCCTCCCCCGCTCCCTCCCTCCCTCCCTCCCTCTCTCTCTCTCTCTCTCTCTCTCTCTCTCTCTCTCTCTCTCTCTCTCTCTCTCTCTCTCTCTCTCTCTCTCTCTCTCTCTCTCTCTCTCTCTCTCTCTCTCTCTCTCTCTCTCTCTCTCTCTCTCTCTCTCTCTCTCTCTCTCTCTCTGTGTGTATATGTGTGTTTGCATACAGACGCACACAAAGACAAATATTTAATTGTATGTACATACACACACACATATAAGCATGCATGCCTTCATGTACATGTACATCTGTACACATGTATATACATACGTATTCTGAGCTTTTTAGTTCCATAATCAGCCGGTAAATTACCACTACTTTGGGGACCCATTATGGATACAACAGCGTAAGAAAGACCAGCTTCCGATAGTTTCACTGCTTTCACAAAGGCATCCAATCCGACATTATTGAAAGCCCCCTGTCCATCAACCAGTTGAGTTGACAGCGGTGTCTCCTCAGCCATCACTGCAAGAAATGCAAGTAAAGATTTCGTTGAACATAAATTGATCAGAGTCGAATGAAGAGTGGCTAAATGTTAAAAGTTTCCAAAACAGTAGACTTAAGCTCTATGAAGAATACATTAGCTTTCCTTAAAGGAGAGAAGTCGGTTTCCAGCAATTGATGCTTCAAAAGAAAAAAGTCATCGCACAACTGCTGTAAAGGGAAACTACTAGGGAGTGTGGACATTCAACTGCTAGGGAGTGTGGAATCATGTTACCGAACGAAAGATGACAAATACAATGCTTAAAAAATATCCGAGGTCTTGGATTCACAACCAACACATTTTCGCATAATGCCTCTAAATGGTTGTGTGAGCACTCCAGATTTCGGAATAACGTGTTCCAAGAGAGCAGTTTAATATGATCTTAATCAATGTATGTCAAAAAAATAGAGAGAAACCACATTGTGAGCACTCAAATCTTCCCAAATGAATTAAATGACCTACTCCCTTCGTTCTTTTTTGCATGGGAATGGAAACTTTTGAGAATGGTCGAAATGGAAAAGTGTGTGAATTAAGTTACCGATTACAATATGTCCAGGCGACGCAAGTTTTTCAGGGAAATGTGAGAGATGGAAGATAAAAGTTATTTATTAAGACGTGAATCAGGTCCGATCATCGCATGGAATCAGCCAAAGGAGCCATGGTCAATCAAAGAATGGGAGGGCAAAGTTGCAACGAAAGAAACCTCTTGAGAGGGAAGAGAACCTGAAAGGTGCTAAACAAGAAGAATGTTCAGCTGGGCACCGATCACAAATTCCAGAGTACTGATCAAGCAGGATCAGATGACCGCCTGATTCTGTGGTTTATCACCGCATGTGACTGTCCAATCCCGACTCCCAAGTTGGAACAGGCAAGCGCGGCCGACGAGTTGACGACTGGATCTTTCTTTCGGCGAAAGGCATCTTTTATAGATAAAACGGACACATGACCTCGTAACTTTCTCATTGGGGGAATGCGCTTTTTTTTCAACATGTAACATGTTAAATACAAGTTCACTTGTTGGAACTTCAACATGAGGCTGAAGGCTCCCTTACGATTTAACTCAACAACATACATTTTCCATCATTTTTATGGGAAAAAAAAAAAAAATATATATATATATATATATAGCTAGTCGAAGCCGCTTGATATAATTGTAGCATTTCAATTTTTTAGTTTTATAAAAGAGGAAGCTCGGCCGACGCCTAGTCTTTCTCATTGGAATTAATAAAAAAACAATCGTACAATGAATGAGTATAGTGTTCTTGGATCTTCGTATCCCACAAAGCAAGGGTCGGATGTTCCAGAGACACAATGGTGACGGTCGGAACTCTGCATGATATCTATGATTTGGAAGGAGACTTATGATTTAGAGAGAGTTCATCGTGACGTGCAGTCCACTTGCTTTTAATCCTGTTGTTTTCCAAGATGAAAATTCTATGGTGTCTGAAAGAAGGAGGGATTTCTCAATTGATTATTCTTTTGGATGGTCATAGAAGATGGGCTCACATTTTTCTTTCCATATCTTCCAAAGTGCTTCCCCTCCGATGCCATTCCACAAGGAATGAGAATAACCAATCGATTCTCCAATTAGCACTTGCTTCTAGTTGATTTCACTTTGTAAACTCAAAATCCTAGTAAAATTTTGCTAGATCGAGTGACTCCTTGGGCATGCAAAGAAGAGGTGACCAATGTCTTCTCTGACCTAGAGGCAATGCTTATACAGTGAGGGGCCCCATATATTTTATCAGCTTTGACATTGGTCCGAATTATCTTTTTCCACCTCTTCCACATGGAGCAGATCATGTCGGAACCTTTGGGAGTTGCAAGAAGTGAAGAAAACATCAAAGTGAACATATCGAGTCCCTTCCACCCAGGGATTCCTATTGGCATAAGAGAAAATTTGTTTTCGAGAATGATTTTTGCCGATGAAGCTTCTATGTTGCACCATGTTTTGATCATTCACTTGGCACCCAACTTATCTTCCATTTTTCCAACATCCAAAATGTCTAATCCATCAAAAACTTTATAGTTAACACAAATGGCCCATCTGATTTTGGGCACACCCTTTCTCTTGGGATCACTTGTCCAGAGGAAATTTTTGCAAGTTCTTTCCAACTTCGCTAAATCGTTGTCTTTTTCGTCTCCAACAAGCCAAAAAACAGATAATTGATGAAAGTAGGAAATTGCTAATCAGCATGACATGCTCCGCCATGTTGAGCAACATGCCCTTCTAGTAAGCAAATTTATTATCCAACCTGACTAGAAGAAGGTTCCACCATTATCTGAATTGAAACTCGAGTTCTCTCTATATAAATTCTGCCTTCCAAGACTTCAAGACGGACTCGATGTCAACCCCTCTTGAATGTGTGTTATTTTTTCAAATTTCAAATGTATACAAAGATATAATATATATTGAAGATAAAACTCTCTCTCTCTATATATATATATATAAATATGAAGCAAAAGTCCACAATACGATATGCACCCAAATGACATCACATGCAATCAAAAGGCGTAAGAAAACTTTGAATACATGAATTTGCCCACAAACAAACTCCATGAAAATGTCCAACAGCAAACAGCCTCACATGAAAGTGTATTAGCTTCTCTTTGGGGGACGTGAGTTCGACCGTATGGGTTATGTTGGAAGGACATCCCTCATCCACTTTTAGTGGTTAGAAGAAAGCAAGTTCCCCTCGAGGATTAATGGCCCTTCGAGTGTTGTAGTTGTTCTATATTGTTGATGGCAGGGCCATGTTCTTCATGCTATGTCATTCTTAGTAGGTGCTCGCTCACATTCAGTCATTCCTTATGTGGGATTCGAGGGGTCCCATGGGTGTTGTGCCCTTCATTGTTATACTTTCCAATTGATTGAAATTATCAAGAAGATCTAATACTTTCCAATTGATTGAAATTATCAAGAAGATCTAAATGCAAGATCAAACTCTCTTTTAACAAAAACTCCACGGAAATGTGCAATTTTTTTTCATGTAGCTTCCATCTTCTTTTGTTCTTTTGGTTATCAAGTCCAATCCCATTTTGTGCTCCGATGAGAAGGGACACATGTGCTCACCTATATGCATGTGTTGTGTGAATGTTTTCCTCTTTTTTACATTTTCCGAAAAATTATTCTCCTTTTTCTCTTTACTCAACCTCGGAAAGACACTTTATTTAATTTGTACGTTGGGCGTATTCGACCTACTCTTCTTTTTTTCCTTAAAAGCTTCTTTTCCCTTTTCTTTTACGGAGTATTGAAAAGGATAGATACTTCACTTTAAATCTCTTTTTTAACTACGAATCCTTTGTACTATATTTGATGCCGACAGAAAGTTACAAAAAGAAAGGAAGAAACATAGGGACCATGTTGATGAACCTTTGGTCCAAGATGGGACTAGACAGCCACTCTAATTCCATCTTACTTTCTTAAAATGTAAAGATGTGGGAGTGTCTCAAGGACTCTTCATTCTTTTGCGGAGAAGAGCATGGAGATTTGTCTTGGTTTGGAGTTATGGTCTCTTTTAGAGGTGAGGGATTGTTGATAAGGTTATCTCTTTCTTATAAGGAGGGTACATTAGAAAATTCTTTGTATAGCCATAGAAAGTGGGGTGGCTACAAACCATATTATTGCTTTGATGAAGCAACGATGTGTAATGCCATCAATGCATCCAATGCTAACAAGGTATCAAGAGTGAAAATAGTGTAGCTCCTCTAGCTACTTTTTCAATTTGGCTAGCTGGACCAAATTCTTCACCTGTTCAAACGTGTCATACCCCAACATCACCGTTTTCTCTAGAAGTGAGGACAGGCATATGGTGAGATAGCTTTTGGAAAGAATCTTACAATCATGATCAAGAAATCTGAGAATATATGCTACATCCCTAGTTACTCTATATCATTGTTAGTTTAGTTTGGACGCTATAAAAGGCCAAAAATTCCTAGAGACAATAGAGAGAATGTCGTCCCAATTTTGGTTTCATGAGGATGATAGAGTTCCTAAATTGTTGTTGAAGAAAACTTATGACACTAGTTAAAGCAAAATCCTATTCATACTCATAATCTATACATATATTTTTAGAGTGAAGTAGTTGTTTATATAGAGAGAAAAAAAGGATGATTTACTCGTTTGTGTCTCCGAATTTTGGGCATATTTAATTGAAATAATCAATAGGATCAAAGCTTTGATTTTTTCTAGAGCTTCAGTTTTGCGTTATCTTTATAAGGAACTTTATATGGATCTAGCATGCACCAACATTATTATGGTGCCATTGAAGGAGGTAATGAAGCATGCCAATATTTTCTAAATTTCATTAAAGAGGGTCATATCTTCCATTGTTAACATGTTTGTGAAAAGTCCCAAGATGCCAGGTCGGTTGGTTGGGTCCCTCGCCTCTTGAGGCGGGGGCGAGGGTTCAACCCCCCTGCACTGCGGGACACTGTAAACTGCCTTCGGGCGTTCTATCTGGCCTTCGGGCGTTGTATCTGGCCTTCGGGCGTCAATCCGTTGGGCCTTCGGGCCGTCCACCGCGTTGTATGCCCCTGTTCTTGTGGGATAAGGGGGGTCCCATGGGTACTATGCCCTTCCTTGTACAGTTGTTCATTTCAAAGTTAAAGTCAGGGGGAGTAGGCCTCGGCCGAACCTCCATTTAAAAAAAAAACATGTTTGTGAAAAGACAATGGAGCACTAGAAGCTCTTCTTATATGTTGTGTTTTGAATGAAAAATATAGTGTATTGGCTAGCTACAAAATAGTAGTTGAATATCAAGTAAATTTTTTGAGTGTATGCATCATGTAACCATAAAAGCAATCATATTAATCTGGCTTCACTAGAAGAGGTAATAGAAATAGAAAAAATCATCAAAATTTACTTAAAAGTATCTACAAAATATTATATTGATGCAATGAGTCAATGGATGTATGTTTAAGTCACTTCTCAAAACAATTGTATCATAAAAGAGGGCTAGGAAATTCATACATATCTTTTTTTTGTGTGAACTGAAATGTAAGGATACAACAAATATTCAGAGTAGATAAAATCTAAGGATACAACAAATAACTAGAGTAGACAGATACATATGGAAGCTAAAAACGTTAGTAAAGATGATAAAACCTAAAGAAAAACCATTAGTGAGTCCACACTTTTTTACCATGTTAGGCAATCAAGATTGACAATACAAAACTCCATCTCAATCTCAACTCTTCATCATGTACTCCAAATATGTCAGTCAAGTTTCTCAGTTTCTCTACACCTAATAGCTTTAAGAAGATGCCAACAACTTGCTTATGTGTATTGATATATAAAAAATAAATTTATTTTGAAAGAATCATATTAAAAAGCAATGGTAATAATTTTTAATGTGTTTAGTTATTGTATATAACACTAATTTTTTTCCCACGTTATCACAATTTTTTTTTTATAACTTTCAGCTCTTCGGTGACAGTAATCACATGGAAGACTTGTCCAACAAAGATATATCATATTCAACCGTAGATATCACATGTTGGTGCACAAGAGAAGGTCATTTCAACTCCTCAACCATAGGTAAGAATCAAAGCAAGGAAGGCTTGTCCAACCCATTTTTCAACTATGAATTGCTAGCAAATTTGTATCCCCGAGAAGGTCATAGCACTTAAGCAAGCAAGATCATAGATATGGGTTCCAGAGAAGTTTGTACAAACATGAAACACTATGTCTCTCCAGAGAAGACAAGCTCATTAAAGGATCAAAAGAAAAGCAAGGGTAAGAGCAAAGAAAAAAATTTAGAGGTTGAACACACTTAGGACAGCCAGTGCACTTTTTCCCTATTTGGGAGTTTTTTTTTTTTTTTTCCTTGGTATGTATCTCTACAACCGTAATGGATCACTTATCTTTTTACATTCACTTGGTAATACATTTTGTGTTGTGTTATTCTCCAAGCTTCTTCTTTTTCCTTGTGTTGTTCATATGCCTCTCTAGACCTTCATCTCCAACAATTGGTACAAGAGCAGGTCATCGCTTCCTCTAGGACATTGTTGACACTCCTCCGATCGTGGTCTCAAAATCACACGAAATTGGTCAACATACTCGAGGCGATTAGGAGTTCAAAACCACTTTGCTCTATGGTGTCAAAATTTTGATTTGAGCTCATTTTGGCCTTGAAATGCACTATCGAAGCATTATGAAACAATTTTATCCTTGGTGAAAAATGTATATAGAGGTTTTGATTCTCCAATACAAGCCGTCAAGTCTGCTACAAGTTTAGCAAAGTTCGACATAGTGTTTTTGTTCAACTTTTTATGATATAATCAATTTTCTGCATCAAGGTATCTAGTCACTAGCCATGGCTAAAAGCAATGATGTATTCTAAATGTTGAGAGGATAAGTTGAATGGTATTAATTACCCATTGTGGGCATACATGATGCATCATGTATTGGTAGCAAAATAGTTGTGGAATATTTTGTAGAGTGTTGAAAAACTTCCTAATACACCTACACATACAGTGATCGAAGGTGAAGTCAAAGGAGAATGAACCAATGGTAGAAGAAAATGGCAAGGTACCCAAATACAAAGGATATAATATAAAATGAAGATGTAATGGAAATGGAATGGAAATAGAGTGACTCCAAGATACAAAAGGGAGATGCACTCTCATATTCTCAACACCCCCTCTGTCTCTCCATTTTATGGAGTATGGAGGCTGCTAGGCTATGAGAGAAAGGTCCACCAAGAATATAGCAGCAACAACACAAGCACCAAATAGGAAGTCTCCATCTTGAAATCCATAGCCTCCAAGTGGTATCAACCATGCAAGATTGCTAGGTACTCCATAAGATGTCCACCAGATGGATCATGCAGCTGCTCCATAGGTACACCACCAACAGGGTACAAGAATGGAACAAGATCTCACTAAATGAGATCACCTCCATGCGAGATAGGTAGGATGACTCCATGTGGTACGCAGGAACCTCCAAAGCTTTGACAATATCCACCACAAGGTGTGTATTGCCAAGAAATAGGTCCTGCAAGAATGAAATGTAAAGCATGAAGCATAACATCATAGTCACATGGTAGTACATCTGTATGTTGTAATCCTTCATGGAGTGTACAAAGTCCTAATGTGTATGGGTCAGACCATAGAAGCCCCCTCTGAACCAAGAAGCTGGCTCAAAAAAGGATCCAACTGAGTGATGAATCCACGTAGATGCAAGAGTATCCTTTGGTAAATGAAAAGATGTTGGACTCCATGAATGGAAAAGTACATGCTCAGAATGCTGCTGTAGATGAGGTAAGTGGACTCTCGAAGATAGGAATCAAAAATGTCGAGTCACTAATCTTGGAGTAATGCCCAACTGAAGTTGAGGGGAAATATAAACCCTCGATGGTACAATATGAGGTGTAGCCATCTGAGGTATAAGCTAAGATGATATCTCTGATTCCTCCTACTCCAAAATTGTATCATGATTTGGAAAGTCATGTACAAAGAGAGCATGCTCCACAAAGTGTGACTATCTGAAACTGGAATGATCCCCTCTGAAGTAGAAATGGGAGGATCCAAAAGGGATATATACTTAGAGTATTCAGCAAAGGTGTAATCTTTGGTTACTGTAATTGAGCGACTCTCTAGGTCATAGAGTTTGTATGCCTTTTGCTAGTCACTGTAACCGATGAGAATATACTGCTTAGGCCGATCATCATCATGGCTTTGGACATAGGCGTCGCTACCAAAGATGTGGAAATATCTCACACTCAGCTTCTTCTTAAAGTATGCCTCAAATGGTGTTTGGTTCTTCAAGACATCTGAAAACCCTCTGTTTTGAATATGTACTGTTGTATGTACTGCTTCACCCAAAACTTTAGTGGAAGTTGCTTTTGACTACGCATAACCTTGGGCATCTGGATCACACTTCAAATCTTTTGTAAGGCAATACCTTTTTGAGTATCTTGCATTGCTTGATACTTGATTCCATGTTGCTTCAAGTACTTGGAGAAGTTGTGATTGAGAAAGCTACTATCTCCATCAGATCAAATGATCTTCAAAGAACTTGGAAAGTCTTCTTCAACTGTTTGTGTCCACTCCTTGAACTTGGAAAGGGCATCCTCTTTCTACATTAGTGAATAAACCCATGTATATTTAGTGAAGTCATCTACTATCAAGAAGAAGTAAATTGACCCTCTTAGAGAAGGTGTATGCATAGGTCCACGAATCGGCATGGACTAATGCTAAGGTTTTATTTGTAGAAATGGATGCTTCTATAGACAAAGGGACAACTGTTTTGCTTGGCACATGCTTGGTAGTTTAATTCCACTTGTGTGATCCAGGGTAGACCTTTGACAAGATGATTAGAAGAGATCTTAGCTAAGGAAGAGGTATGTCCAAATCTGCAATGCCACAAGCTAAGAATTGAATCTTTTGCCATGGAACTTGAAAGCTTGTAGAGACCTTTGTCTTCACAGCATTGAGCTATCACTTCATTGGATTCATGATTGGTGACTTGAACTCTGTTGTGATCAAATTGCACCGTCATGTTGCAATTTGTAATGGATTTTATTGAAAGAAGGTTTTTACAAAGGCTTGGTACATAAAGAACAGCTTTGAGTGACTGGGTCTCGCCTTCACAGTCGGTGACTTGAACTTTTCCTCTTCCTTGGATTTCAATTGACTTGTTGTCTCCAAGATAAACTTGACCTTTATGCTCTTCAAACCCATGAAACTCATCTTTTTCATCGCACATATGTGATGAAGCACCACTATCAAAAATACATTCTTTCTTGGGAGTGGATGCCACAAATGCCTTGTGTTCAATTGTGAGAAAGAGATCTTCACTTGTGCAATGAGAGAGATGTTCTATCTTTGAAGTAAACTTAGACTTATCCTTATTCTTCTTCTTGAAGCAGTATTTTTCGATGTGGCCATGCTTGCCACAAAAATTGCAAGTGAACTTCTTCTTGCCTTTTTCCTTGGATTCTTGATTGCCTTTTTGTCCTTTATTCTTGTGGAAGGTGGCTTTAGCCTTCATGGTTGTTTCTTGGGTAATGTGTGTCTTTTGTCTAGAATCATGGAGAAACAACAATCTCCTAAATTCTTCCCAAGTGAGTGCTTGACCTTTGTTATACAGACTAGCTACGAACGTTTCACATGACCTAGGAAGCTTGTTAAGCAAACTTATAGGCATGTCTTCACTAGAAATTTGTCGTCCAAAAAGTGCTAATTTGCATTGATAATCTTCAAATTGGGCGATCACTTTTGTGATGTTGTCTTGTGGAAATATAGTGAGATTGTGAAATTCGACCTCCAGAGTAAAGATCTTAGAAGGTGTTTTATCCTCATAGAGGTTTTCTAGAATATCCCAAGCTTCCTTTGAAGTCTTACATGCAGTGATGTGACCTTTTGTCAATTCATCACATGTGAGGAGAAGTTTGCCTAATGCACGCTGGTCTTTTACATTCCATATATTCCAAGCTCCTAGATTGGTTTCCTTATCGGGCTCTAGTTCACTACCGTCGATGACCTCATACAATGGGTTTGTATAGAGATAGGCCCTAATTGTATCCTTCCATAGGTTGTAATTCATGCCATTTAGTCTTTCATCTTTTGGCATGAATATGAGCGTAAAAGATGGTAAGTACAATTGAGTCAATGACGTGGCATTTGAAATCGTTGACGTTGTTGGGTGTGTGTAGAAGTGCAAGAGACACATGAGAAGCACACACAAGGAGCACAAACGCAACAAGACACATAGAGAAGACGATGGCTGGAATAGCTCTCTCTATTGACGATGAACTAAACATGAACTAAACTGAAGTAAGAGCTGAATGATATCCCTAAGTACAAAGTACCACCACATATGAGAGTATCAAGTATGTGGTAACATGGGGAAAAAACCTCTAGCCAGCACTAGAGTAAAAAGTGCCCATGTATAGGGAAAAGGTTCACATCAAAGCTACTTGAGAAACACATAAGTGTAACAAACCCCCCTAGAGTGAATGATGTGAACACATACAGGGAGTGACAGATCATCCCCCACAAGGTAATAAGCCTAAAGCTTTGCGAAAAGCTTCAAAATTTTCTCGTGGAAGAGCTTTGGTGAATATGTCTGCCACATTATCTTGTGTAGGCACATATACCAAATCAATATCTCCTGCATGAAGGTGCTCTCTCACATAGTGACAATGCACCTCAATATGTTTGGTCCGTGCATGAAACACTGGGTTTCGTGCAACAGCCAAAGCACCCTGACTATCTGTGAGAATATGCGTAGCAGCATCAATCTCTATGCAAAGATCCATCAATAGGCATCTCAGCCATATACATTCCACTATCGCTGTGAAAACTGCCCTGTACTCAGCTTCACAACTCGATGTCGCCACTGTAGGTTGCTTCTTACTCAACCAAGATATGCATGAGTCTCCAAGGAAAAAGCAATTACCACTAGTGGACACTCGAGTATCATAACAACTAGACCAATCACTATCTGTAAAAGCATGCAAGCATAGCTGAACATCTCTGCCATAAAAGAGACCTAAGCTCAAAGTGCCTCGGAGATATCTAAACACACGTTTCACTGCTTGCCAATGCTTAGTGCTAGGGCTATGCATGAATCGAATCAACTGGAAACTTCATACTATATATCCAGCCTTGTGTTGCATGCATATATAAGACATCCCACAGCTTGCTGATAAAGAGAAGTGTCAAATGCATCACTGGAATCCTCAACTAAGAACCTGAATCCTGTCTCAACTGGTGTGGAAACTAGCTTACAATCCTCAAAGTCAAAACGCTAAAGTAGTTTTTCAACATACTTTGCTTGATGCATAACAATTCCCCCCTCAACGGATACAAACTGGATGCCAAGATAGTAGCTCAAAAGACCAAGATAAGTGACATCAAAAGTATGCTGCAAATCAGCCATAAGAATGTCAAGTTTTGCATCACATGACCCAGTCAAGAGTATGTCATTGACATAAAGAACAAGCACTATAAGATCAGCCCCATTTTTGCGTACATAGAGTGTGCTTTCAATCGGACCACATGTGAAACCAAGAGCAATCAAGTGCTTATGTATTTTGTCATACCATGCACGTGGAGCTTGCTTGAGACCATACAAGGCTTTATGCAAGCGCCAAACCATATGCTCTTTCCCTTTCATAGCAAATCAAGGAGGTTTCTTCACATAGACCTCTTCTTGCAAATCACCATTCAAGAAGGCTGTTTTTATGTCCAACTGATGCACTTTCCAACCTCGATGAGCAGACAATGTAACCACCTTACGAATGGTAGTCATGCGTGAAGTAGGTGCAAAAGTTTCCTCATAGTCAATGCCATATTGTTGCGCATATCCTTTGGCAACCAATCTAGCTTTGTAGCGATCAATGCTACCATCAAATTTTCTCTTAATCTTATAAACCCACTTTGTACCAATGGCATTCTTTCCTTTTGGCAATTCACATAACTCCCAAGTACGATTTCTATATATGGAATCCATTTCTGATTGCATAGCACTCATCCATTGTGGATCATCACATGCATCTTCAAAAGAAAGTGGCTCTTCATTACATGATGTAGCAATAAGAGAATAATCCACAAAATTACTTGATGCATGGTGAGAGCTTGATCTTGTTCTACCAAGTAAAGGTGCACTCAATTTGCTGTCCTGCAAAATTTGTTTCAGCCACTTTGGCATAGATTGTGCACTCTTGATAGACATGCATTCATTATGTAAAACATCTTCAATATGTACATCATGCATGGGCTGAATTTCATGCTCATTTTCAGCCATATTTTGATGCAAATGTTCAGCCATATGTGGTTGGAAATTTCTAGCAGTTTTGACATTTTGTGGCTAAAATTTTTCAGCCATGTTTGGCTGGAAATTCTCTGTATTTTCAGCCCTATTTGGCTGGAATTTTTTAGCCCTTTGAGCCTCAGTTGGCTGATCTACATGGCCATAGTCAAGCGCACCATTTTATAACAAAGGCATGAGTGTATCGAACACATCTTGTGAGCTAACTGTTGGTAGTTTTTTGCATTAAAGTAGAGGGAAAACTGAATTTTTAGCAAATACCGCATTTCAACTCACAATAATTGTGTTCGTCAATGGATGGTACAATCGATATCCCTTACTTTCAACACTATAACCAACAAATATACATTTCTTTGCCTTGTCATCAAGTTTGTGATGTTGTTGTGATGGCACAAGAGCATATGCCAAACAACCAAACACACGCAAATGACTAACCATAGGCTTATGACCATTCCAAGCCTCATAAGGAGTGATGACTCTCAATGCTTTTGTAGGGCAGCGATTCATGCATTTTTCCAAGAATGCAACCTTCAGATGCATGCTTTTCAATGGACTCAAGTGTAGGCAAGCCAATAACCATGTCCTTCTTTTGCAAATAGAGCAAACTATTGAAGTTCAAGTGACCAAAACGAGCATGCCAAAGCTCCATTTCAGCCATGGAAGAAGTATGAGCAACTAAGGCATTCGAGGCAGGCCTCTTGTATGTATCCATGCGATATAGACCATTAGATAATGTACCGGACATCACAATAACATCGCCATTGCTAAAATCATGAACCATACACTTATCATCAACAAAGTGTACATGAAGTCCAACTTTGGCAATCAACAGAATTGAAATTAAGTTCTTCTTAATACCGGGCACGTACAATGCATTTTTCAAGAGAATCACACCTCCATTTGCAGTCGTAAGCTTAATTTCTCCTACTCCAATGATAGGATAAGAGGCATTGTTTGCACACACCACATGTCCTCCTTTAGGTGCATCTTTCAAAGAGGCAAAAAATCTTTTGCATGATGTTATGTGCTTTGAAGCACCACTATCAAAGAACCAATCCGAATCAGCCTCACTCACAACCATACATTTAGAATGTAAAGAAGCATCATAATGACATGTAACAACACATGCCCAAAAATCTTGAGCCATGTTAGCTTCATCATTCTTTGCATTTGCTGAATTTTCAACAATAGACATACCGGATTCCTTCTTCTTTTCATTGCGTTTAGCAAGCTTTCTACACTCATCAATAGTATGACCAACCTTTCGGCAATATTTGCATCTCTTC
The DNA here is from genome assembly GCA_020310875.1 of Ceratopteris richardii. Lineage (NCBI taxonomy): Eukaryota > Viridiplantae > Streptophyta > Polypodiopsida > Polypodiales > Pteridaceae > Ceratopteris > Ceratopteris richardii. The sequence goes on along the minus strand of CM035441.1, from coordinate 2,301,553 downwards.
TTCTTTTGCAAATCACCATCATTAGAGGAATGAGTGGAAGAGGAAGCTTGAGGCTTTGGTTTTGATGAACCCAAAGTTGAACCATACTTGCTTTTCCCCTTTTGTGAGATAGCAAGTGCTTGCGTTCCCTCAATCAAACCACTCCTATTCACTCTAGATTGCTTTTCTTGCACAAGAAGAGACACAACCTCATCAAATGCATACATATTAGGATTTCCTTTTGCAACCAAACGGAGTGTAGTAGCAAAGCTTTGAAAAGCTTCCGGTAATCCTTTCAACAATGTAGAAATGAGTGATGCAACCGGAATGATCTCATCTATGTGTGGCAATTGCTCTTTCAAGTCCTTGATGCGTGTCACATACACATCCACTGACTCATTTTCAGCCATACATACATCCTCAAGTTGCTTCCTCAAGTATGCAACACGTGCTTCATTATGCACGGCATACAAAGAAGCAAGAGTGTCCCATGCCTGTCTTGATGTAGAACATGACCGAATGTGTAGAACTATATGATGCTTCACTAAAAGCCAATCAAAGCATGAGCTTGAGCATCTTTTCCATCCCATCTAAGCTGCTCCTGTGTAGGTGGAGAAGGAGAAACCACTGCACTCGAAGAAGAAGCTCCATCTGTGACAGTAGACTGTGAAGTAGAAGAACCTACCGGTCTTCGATCTACATCTGCCACTATATTCCAAAGTTGTTTTGCAACAAGAACATGCTTCATCATGTAAGACCACATCGGATAGTTGGTCCCATCAAGCTTATCTTCAGCTTGAAGCATGCCAAACAAGTCATTGCTGCCCGCCATTTCACAAAGGAACAAGAATGTGACAAAAACTTTACTTCGACGAAAGCTAAAGTAAGTGCTGAAATTTTAGCTCACAAACCGTCACTCTGATGGTGATTCTAACTGCATGAATGGCTTCAAAATGGGGTAAAACCCCAGCGCACCTATTGGAAATGTTTCTTGGCTATTGAAATTCATAGTTCTATGCTCTGAAGTTGATTTGCACTGTTAGAAGTGCACGCATGCCACGACGCAAAAAACCAAAACTTGAGAAGGAGTTGAACCTGCTCTGATACCACTGTTGGGTGTGTGTAGAAGTGTGAGAGACACACAAGAAGCACACACAAGGAGCACAAATGCAGCAAGACACACAGAGAAGATGATGACTGGAATAACTCTCTCTATTGACAATGAACTAAACTTGAACTAAACTGAAGTAAGAGTTGAATGATATCCCTAAGTACAAAGTACCACCACATATGAGAGTATCAAGTATGTGGTAACATGGGGAAAAAACCTCTAGCCAGCACTAGAGTAAAAAGTGCCCATGTATAGGGAAAAGGTTCACATCAAAGCTATTCGAGGAACACATAAGTGTAACAGACGTTACTGCTATCGAATCGAAGTTATCACACTAACAAATTGAGATGGGGTAGGGAAGTAAACACCAAAATTGAAGTAAACACCTTGGAGAGGGGGTGGGGCTTAGAGTATCCCTAAGCTTGACACAACAATTTGAGATGATGCAAAGGGAAGAGGAGGGCTTAGAGTAGCCCATTGCACACAAAGAAAGTCACACTTGGGGGATTAGAGTAGCCTCCCAAAGCACACATACAAGTCTCCTCTTCCTTATATTGCTTGTTGTACAAAGTTGGGCACTTAGTGCCAAATAGTGTGCCAAATTAGAGTTGGTACCTTTGAAGAATACAATAAGTTTGGAGTACAAGTGAATACCCCCGCCAAAGTGTTTCAAGTAAATGAACCTTAAAAGGTTAAAGTAGAAATTCATAAATTATGGGAATCTTAAATCTCCTAAAAATTATTCCATATGTGAAAGTGCATTTGAGCCTTTGAGAGTACGAAAGATTTTTGTGTGTTTACCTCACTTGTGAGAGAACAAATATCATAAGTGTATGTCATCCATGTTCAAAGTTGAGTAAGTGACATCATCAATGATGTAGAGAACCAAGCCAATGATCCCTCTTACATCAAATGAATCATGTGCTGTATGTGAACATGTAGAAAAAAATTGACAGAACAGACAAAACAAAAATTGATTAGGCTATAACTTTCATAGGTTGATCCTTGTTCTGCACATTCTATTTTTGAGATGGCATGTGTCTTCCGTGAGATGCCTTTGTTGATATTTGCCAGAGATCTTCACATGCCTTCTGCCACAAATCTTCACTCTACACAACAAAAAACCAATGCAGGGATTGACATCATAATCTATAATCTAAAAGCATCGGATCCGACTTTGCAGGTACATCCCAAGCTTGGAATCTTGCTACAAATGTGCCGCTCCCTCCTGGTTGTGGGACATCTTGTATCAATCACATATTCTTGTATTGTTTTCCCTTCGTGGGTGTTCTTGTAATCGTAAGTGTATCTCCGAAATCTTGTCTACTGTATTCAGAGAGCACAATCTAGTGCTCCCCTGACATTTTGGCAAGACTATCTTCATCAAGACCAAGCACCATGGATTCCTTATGCAAGGAGATTCAATCCACCATAAAGGACTTGATCGAACATGTCCAAGAGATGAAAAGATTGCTACGACAAGATGATCGATCCTTTTTAGACTATGCCTTGAATATCAAGATGTTGTTTCGTGGAACTACATACCAAGAAGACTACATGGTTAATCAGTTTCGAAGTGGCCTCAATCCTGAAGTCAAATATCTCTTGCTATCCATGCCTCAAGCAAACACCTTGGAGGATGTTATCAATCAAGCAATTCAATGTGAGAATCAGTTGTTAAAAGAAATCCAAGTCCAAGAGTCAGAAGTCTTGAACAAAGAAGACACTATTCCTCAAGAATCTGAATCAAGAATCTTTGAAGGCCAAGAAGTCATTACGAATAATATTGAGCATAAAAATTATGAAGATAACAAGAAGATAAAGGACAAAGAGGAGTTCGTGTTCAATCAAGGAGGTATGCTTACTCAAGGCACTCCATCAAAGATCTTGGAAAAACTACAACACACCACTAAAAGCTCAAAGGACCTATCTTGTCATGAAGCTAAGGAAGTTCAAGGGAGACTCAGTCCTTCACCACATTTCAAGATTAAGGATCATGAAGAATTTGAGGTTAATCATGTCTTAGATTCAAGAATCTCGCGAGGACGATTGGAATGCTTTATTCATTGGAAAGCATATGACATCAGTGATCGTACTTGTGAACTTACAGAAAATCTTCAAAGAGCAAAAGTCAAGGTTCATGAATTCCATAAGAAGAATCCAATGAAACCCAAGTTAGAGAAACATGGCCGATCCTCGTGGAACTCGTCGCTTGAGGGGGAGGTGATGTCATGGACAAGGAACCATCTAAATCTTAGATTCCATGTCAATTTCTATATCTCATGATTGGCTTAGAGTTTGGAGAAACTAGTGCTTCCATTGCGTCTGGAACGTGCCAAAACCCCAAGATCGACTGTCTATTTGCTGAATTCTGACACCCGGAGGTCCTGATTCAAATCGATGACATCATGATGACATCATCAAGTCGCAACCGCCCTTGAAAACCTATATAAAGAGGGGTTGGCCACATTCATAATCAGTCTTGCCAATACCAGTCGTGGGAGCTCAAGGAGTCGTGACCACCAAGTAAGTACTCTCCAAGTTCTAGTTCTAGTTCTAGTATTGTTCCTTGTTCTAGTCTAGTTCCTGGACATCCTATCTTGTCCTCTTGTAATCTCGTAGTACGAGATCCTCTCGAGTTATTTCTTGTATCTAGTTCATCTTTGAGAAGGGAGTTCTTGTAATCCAAATATCTGGTATCATACTGATGATCCTGGGTTGTGGGATCTCCTGTATCATCTATAGTCGAGTTATTCATACCTATCAGTCCCGGGTTGTGGGACATCTTGTATCAATCACATATTCTTGTATCGTTTTCCCTTCGTGGGTGTTCTTGTAATCGTAAGTGTATTTCCGAAATCTTGTCTACTGTATTCAGAGAGCACAATCTAGTGCTCCACGTGAGGTCAGAAATGGACGTGACTTGACACTCTTGAAGAATTGTTGCTAAGTGTTGGAGTTAGACGTCTGTGAAAGCACACGAATAGCACAAGGAAGAAGAAGAAGAAGAAGAAGAAGAAGAAGAAGCTTGGAGCACAACACACAATACTGAATGTATTACCACTAGAATGTACAAAGAGATATGTAACCTATTAGGGCTATAGGCATATATACAAGCCAAGGGAAAAAAACCTCCTCAAGAGGGAAAAAAGTGCCCCAGTGGTCCTAGTGTGTTCACACACATTGCTACCTAAATAGATAACAAAATCCCCCCTGAGACTGATGCGGTGAACAAGAAGCTGGCACTCATGTATAAGGTGTGGAGAATGAGTTCTCCTATGCGCAACGGAAGTGTGTAGTGAGCCCTTGTATGTCCAGCACTTGGACAAACATCTGCACCTTAGATAGCTTGCTGCTCTCAATACAAAACTCAAATGGACTTGAGACTTTAGTCAATCAAAGTAGACAAAGAGAGCTTTCTAACAAGCTATAAATGACTTAATTTGGACAAGTTTTGATTAGGAAACACAACTGTCAAAGATGAACTACCTGTCCACACAGGTATGCTGAAGAACTGAGCTTCACTCTCGGATTGATAGCTCTCTGAATATATATCCTTTGAGAAAGATATTTAGTACAGAGAAAGTAGACACAAGTAGCTTTCCAACAAGCTAAAAATAAAAATTAGAGTTTTGATCAGGAAACTCAACTCACCAAGATAGACCACCTGCACACATAAGTACACTATAAAACTGGACTTTACTATCTGACAGATATCTCACAGAATATAAATGATCTCAATGAGATATTTGAGACAGTGAAAGTAGATGCCAAGATCTTTCCAACAAGACAAAAATCACGCAATTTGGATATGTTTTGGTCAGGAAATTTAACCGACCAAAATAGACTACCTATCTACACAGGTATACTGAAAAACTGGACTTCACTATTTCACTGATATCTCACAGATTACATAAGCTTTCAAAGAGATATTTGATATGCAGAAAGTACACGAGATAAGCTTTCCAATGAGTGCTTAAACGCACAAAATGGTTACATATGCACTGAGACATGAGCTCAAACAGAGCTATGTACAAACTGACGTGCGGCTGGAAGGAGTCTAAGGGAAAGCCAAAATGACAAAATGGCTAGATCCGACTACTGGGAGCTCTTGCCTCTTTCTCTCCTTGTTTTGAATGTGCTCCCACTTCACTTTTATAACCAATGAGCATGTGAAGAAGTTTGTGCCTTCTTCTTAACTCACCACTTTCTCCACTACATGCTACTAACTACAAGGCAAGATATTGTATCTCTTACTCATCATGAATTTTGACTAGACTTTTTCTTTTATTATTTTTTCCTTTTTTCCTCCACTTTTTCTTTATCTTTATATTTGGTAAATTTATCCAAGCATGGCTCATATGAAAATGAGCTTGTACATTTATCTTCAACACTCCCCCTCAAGCTCATTTTGGGAGTTATCTTCGTCCATGTCCTTCAAATTTATTGCGTCCTTAAAACCTTTGAGTTTAGAAGCATCCAAAAACTTTGTAAACATATCTGCAACCTGCTCTTTGGTTCTGATGAACTCTACCTCCACATCTTTGCTTAGCACCTTCTCCCTTACATAGTGGTAGTGGACCTCTATGTGCTTGCTCCTTGCATGAAACATAGGATTGCTTGCCAAGTAGATACTTGACATGTTATCACCATATATAGGGATGGTTCCAACTTGCACTCCAAGATCAGCCAAAAGCTTTTTAATCCACATTGCTTCACATGTGGCAAATGCTAGTCCTCTATATTCAGCCTCCATGGATGAAAGTGCAATAGTTGGTTGTTTCTTTGAGCTCCACGTGATAGGTTTGCTTCCTATCATGAACACATAACCTGAGGTTGATCTTCTATCTTCCTTTGAGCCTGCCCAATCAGCATCACTAAAGCCTTTGACCTGCAGTTCTTCATCAAACTTATAAAACAAAGCATGATTAACTGTATGCTTTATGTATCTCAACACTCTCTTGGCTGAATTTAAGTGTTCACTTGTCGGGGCTTGCATAAACTGAGAAAGTACACCGACAACATAAGATAAATCAGGTCTTGTAATGTTTGCATAGATCAATGATTCTACAATGCTTCTGTATGTCGTAACATCTTCCAATGGTTCTCCATCATTTGAACAAAGCTTTGTATTTGTGTCCATGGGTTGAGTGAGTGGTTTGCATTCACTCATTCCAAATCTGAAAATAACATCCAACAAGTACTTCCTTTGCATCAAGTAGATGCCACTCTTTCCATAAACAACTTCAATTCCTAAAAAATATTTCAACTCTCCAAGATCTAAAATTTTAAACTCTTTACCAAGCTTCCTTTTGATATCTTTAATCCCTATAGCATCATTTCCTGTTATGATGAGGTCATCGACATATATGCAAATATATACCTCTCTATTTTCTTCCTTCTTCATGTACAATGAAGGATCTGCACTACTTGGGTTGTATCCACACTTAGTTAGATACTCTACCAATCTTTGATTCCATGCTCTTGGTGCTTGCTTCAAGCCATAAAGTGCCTTCTTCAACCTGCAAACAAAATCTGGATGGTTTTCATCTTCAAATCCAACCGGTTGACTCATGTATACCTCTTCTTGTAGTTCTCCATTGAGAAAGGCATTTTTGATGTCGAGTTGATATAATGGCCATCTCCTTGAAGCACCAATTGCTATTAAGGTTCGGATAGTTCCCATCTTTGCAACAGGGCTGAAAACTTCATCATAATCTATACCTTGTGTTTGTTTAAATCCTTTGGCAACTAATCTAGCTTTATATCTAGCTAGAGAACCATCAGCATTCCTCTTTACTTTAAACACCCATTTGTTTGGAACAATCTTCATACCTTCTTTCTTTGGCACTAGCTCCCATGTGTGATTATCTTTGAGAGCTTTGATCTCCTCTTTCATAGCTTGCTTCCATTCCTTTTGTGTACAAGCTTCTTCATATGTCTCAGGCTCTTTGTCTTTGATAACCTGCATCATGTATGCAAAATGTGTCGCCATAAAACTATCATAACTCAACCTTTGAGTTGGATACCTTGTCCTTGAAGATCTTCTTTCATTGCCTTTAGAAAGTTGCTTCTTTAACCTATTCAACTTTACCATCGGAGTGATCACCTCTTCATATTCTTCTTCACTTGCATCTTCCTCACTGTTTGGAGTAGCACTTGCCTCTTTGGCTCTACTATGAGCTGAATTTGGAGACAAAGAATGACTCCCCCTCCATGTTGAACATTCTTCATTTGATGTAGATGCCTCTGGACCTGAAGCCTTTGTGCTTGATTGTTGAACTTCTCTTTGATTTGTTCCTGCATAATCATCACAATCTTCTTCAAGAATCTTTTCCTTTCCTTTATCTTCATACCATGGTCTTAGTTCATCAAAGACCACATCTCGCGAGACTCTTAATTCCTTTGTTCTAGGGTTGTAACACTTGTATCCTTTTTGCTCCGTTGAGTAGCCGATGAAAATGCATTTTTCTGACCTTGGTTCCATCTTTGTTCTAACTTCTTGTGGAATGTGAACAAAGCAAACACATCCAAACACTTTGAGGTGTGTAAGATCAGGTTTCTTACCGGAATATACCTCTTCTGGAGTCAAGTGATGTATTCCTGATGTTGTGCACCTATTCATCAAGTAAATGGCGGTTGTGGTAGCTTCAGCCCAATAGTACAATGGTACCTTCATCTCGTTGAGCATGCATCTTGCAATTTCAGCAATTTGCCTATTTTTCCTCTCAGCTACTCCATTTTGTTGTGGTGTGTACCTACAAGTGAATTGCCTTTTGATTCCATTCTCTTGTAGAAAATCTAAAAATTCTTTGGAGAAGTATTCTCCTCCACCATCGGACCTTAAGGTTTTGATAGACCTTCCTGTTTCCTTTTCAACTTCAACTTTGAATCTTTTGAATATAGAAAACACCTCTGATTTTTGCTTCATACAAAACAGCCATACCTTTCTTGAGTGATCATCAATGAAGGTGACAAAAAACCTATTACCAGCCATTGATGCCTCTTGAGTTGGTCCCCATACATCCGTATGTATCAAGTCCAAGACATTTGGAGCCATATAATTGCTCCTCTTGAATGGCTGCCTCGTTTGCTTTCCTAGTTGACAAGCTTCACATAACTCATGTAGTCCAATGCTATTAAATTTTGGAAGACCTCTTACCACTTCATGTTTGCTCATGTCCTTCAGCTTTGGAATGTTGATGTGTCCTATTCTTTTGTGCCATAAGTCCAACTCTGAAATCTTCTTGTTCCCACATTGAATGTACATGACCTTTCCATGTGGATGTTGGACATCCAAAGTGAACATCCTTCCTTCTCTTCTACCTCGAGCAATGACCTTGAAGCCTTCCTTTGGATTCTTTATGAAGCACCCATTCTCATTGAATATGACATGATAACCCTTCTCTACCATTTGTCCTACTGAAATCAAGTTCTTTGAAATTGTAGGAACATGAAGAACATTAGATAGTACCTTTGCTCTACTTGTATCTCCAAGCCTTATATCTCCAATGTGTTCAATCATGTGTTGAGTATCATCACCTGTTTCAACACATCCTTTGCCACTTGGTACCTGTAGATTAGTGAACAAACTTCTTTGGCATGACATATGGTTACTACAACCTGAATCAATGTACCATTTTTTGTCATCTTCACAAGAGCTTCTATACTCATGTCTCATTGCAAGTAGTGTGTCCTTGCTTCCTTCACTTGAGGTGCTTGCATAGTTGCTTTGGTTCCTTTGATTACCTCCATTTTGTCTTCCATTCTTCAGCCAACAATCACTAGCATAGTGTCCTACTTTACCACAATGATAGCATGTTATACCTTTATGAGAATTGTAGGAGCTTCAGCCTCTTCCTCTACTTCTACCTCGACCTCTTCCTTGTGCGTTGGCATTTGATGCATCCTTGTTGTCTTCCGAACTGTTTTGGTTGTAGTTGGAGTGGTTATAACCTCTTCCTTTTCCTCTTGAGCCTCCTCTTGAATTTCTTCCTTTACCTCGGCCTGCATATAACATTTGGTTGTGGCTGTCCTTTCCTTTGAGACCACCAAAGCTAAGCTCTTCTGTGACAAGATGAGGGATTAGTTGTTCAAAACCTGGATATACATCTTTCAAGTTAATGGAAGTTATAAAAGGCTTCCATCTTTCATCATCTCTCAAGCCATTGAGAGTATAACACACAAGATCTTCGTCTTCAACCGTTGTCCCAATAGAAGCTAAAGCATCGCTTAGCTCCTTAATCTTCAAAGTATATTCAGCTATGGATTGACTCGAACTTTTCTTGATTGTGTTCAACTCATTCTTGAGTTGAAGTTTCCTAGCTTTGGTATTTGTTGAATACATCCTTTCAAGAGCTTCCCAAGCATCCTTAGCTTTCTCTAAATGTTGAATATGACCTACCATGGCATTAGTAATGACTTGCGAAATGAGGAACATGACTCTCCTATTCCTCTCCTCCCATTCTTTTGCTTGCCTCCTTTGGACTTCGGTGGCCATAGCTTGATTGATTTGAGGTTGAGCATCATCGCCGCTCACAATACCCCATAAGCCTTTGCCCATTAGGTAGTTGGTCATTCTAAACCTCCACACGGGATAGTTATCCTTGTCCAACTTCTCTACTTGTTGACCCAAGTCAGCCATTGAAGAGTATCAAAGACTTTGAGAGTTACCTCGAATAGTTATAGTCCTTTTGCTCTTGCGTTTGTGAAGCTCCTCCTTGTTTTATAGATCCTCTTTTGCTTTTCTTTATCTCCAGCTCTGTTGATGAAGCTTCAACACCAAGTTTGCTCTGATACCAACTGTGGAGAATGAGTTCTCCTATGCGCAACGGAAGTGTGTAGTGAGCCCTTGTATGTCCAGCACTTGGACAAACATCTGCACCTTAGATAGCTTGCTGCTCTCAATACAAAACTCAAATGGACTTCAGACTTTAGTCAATCAAAGTAGACAAAGAGAGCTTTCTAACAAGCTATAAATGACTTAATTTGGACAAGTTTTGATTAGGAAACACAACTGTCAAAGATGAACTACCTGTCCACACAGGTATGCTGAAGAACTGAACTTCACTCTCGGATTGATAGCTCTCTGAATATATATCCTTTGAGAAAGATATTTAGTACAGAGAAAGAAGACACAAGTAGCTTTCCAAAAAGCTAAAAATCAAGTAATTTGGATGAGTTTTGATCAGGAAACTCAACTCACCAAGATAGACCACCTGCACACATAAGTACACTATAAAACTGGACTTTACTATCTGATAGACATCTCACAGAATATAAATGATCTCAATGAGATATTTGAGACAGTGAAAGTAGATGCCAAGATCTTTCCAACAAGACAAAAATCACGCAATTTGGATATGTTTTGGTCAGGAAATTTAATCGACCAAAATAGACTACCTATCTACACAGGTATACTGAAAAACTGGACTTCACTATTTCACTGATATCTCACAGAATACATAAGCTTTCAAAGAGATATTTGATATGCAGAAAGTACACGAGATAAGATTTCCAATGAGTGCTTAAACGCACAAAATCGTTACATATGCACTGAGATATGAGCTCTGCAACAGAGCTATGTACAAACTGACGTGCGGCTGGAAGGAGTCTAAGGGAAAGCCAAAATGACAAAATGGCTAGATCCGACTACTGGGAGCTCTTGCCTCTTTCTCTCCTTGTTTTGAATGTGCTCCCACTTCACTTTTATAACCAATGACCATGTGAAGAAGTTTGTGCCTTCTTCTTAACTCACCACTTTCTCCACTACATGCTACTAACTACAAGGCAAGATATTGTATCTCTTACTCATCATGAATTTTGACTAGACTTTTTCTTTTATTATTTTTTCCTTTTTTCCTCCACTTTTTCTTTATCTTTATATTTGGTAAATTTATCCAAGCATGGCTCATATGAAAATGAGCTTGTACATTTATCTTCAACACTCCCCCTCAAGCTCATTTTGGGAGTTATCTTCGTCCATGTCCTTCAAATTTATCGCGTCCTTGAAACCTTTGAGTTTAGAAGCATCCAAGAACTTTGTAAACATATCTGCAACCTGCTCTTTGGTTCTGATGAACTTTACCTCCACATCTTTGCTTAGCACCTTCTCCCTTACATAGTGGTAGTGGACCTCTATGTGCTTGCTCCTTGCATGAAACATAGGATTGCTTGCCAAGTAGATACTTGACATGTTATCACCATATATAGGGATGGTTCCAACTTGCACTCCAAGATCAGCCAAAAGCTTTTTAATCCACATTGCTTCACATGTGGCAAATGCTAGTCCTCTATATTCAGCCTCCATGGATGAAAGTGCAATAGTTGGTTGTTTCTTTGAGCTCCACGTGATAGGTTTGCTTCCTATAATGAACACATAACCTGAGGTTGATCTTCTATCTTCCTTTGAGCCTGCCCAATCAGCATCACTAAAGCCTTTGACCTGCAGTTCTTCATCAAACTTATAAAACAAAGCATGATTAACTGTATGCTTTATGTATCTCAACACTCTCTTGGCTGAATTTAAGTGTTCACTTGTCGGGGCTTGCATAAACTGAGAAAGTACACCGACAACATAAGATAAATCAGGTCTTGTAATGTTTGCATAGATCAATGATCCTACAATGCTTCTGTATGTCGTAACATCTTCCAATGGTTCTCCATCATTTGAACAAAGCTTTGTATTTGTGTCCATGGGTTGAGTGAGTGGTTTGCATTCACTCATTCCAAATCTGAAAAGAACATCCAACAAGTACTTCCTTTGCATCAAGTAGATGCCACTCTTTCCATAAACAACTTCAATTCCTAAAAAATATTTCAACTCTCCAAGATCTGAAATTTTAAACTCTTTACCAAGCTTCCTTTTGATATCTTTAATCCCTATAGCATCATTTCCTGTTATGATGAGGTCATCGACATATATGCAAATATATACCTCTCTATTTTCTTCCTTCTTCATGTACAATGAAGGATCTGCACTACTTGGGTTGTATCCACACTTAGTTAGATACTCTACCAATCTTTGATTCCATGCTCTTGGTGCTTGCTTCAAACCATAAAGTGCCTTCTTCAACCTGCAAACAAAATCTGGATGGTTTTCATCTTCAAATCCAACCGGTTGACTCATGTATACCTCTTCTTGTAGTTCTCCATTGAGAAAGGCATTTTTGATGTCGAGTTGATATAATGGCCATCTCCTTGAAGCACCAATTGCTATTAAGGTTCGGATAGTTCCCATCTTTGCAACAGGGCTGAAAACTTCATCATAATCTATACCTTGTGTTTGTTTAAATCCTTTGGCAACTAATCTAGCTTTATATCTAGCTAGAGAACCATCAGCATTCCTCTTTACTTTAAACACCCATTTGTTTGGAACAATCTTCATACCTTCTTTCTTTGGCACTAGCTCCCATGTGTGATTATCTTTGAGAGCTTTGATCTCCTCTTTCATAGCTTGCTTCCATTCCTTTTGTGTACAAGCTTCTTCAATTGTCTCAGGCTCTTTGTCTTTGATAACCTGCATCATGTATGCAAAATGTGTCGCCATAAAACTATCATAACTCAACCTTTGAGTTGGATACCTTGTCCTTGAAGATCTTCTTTCATTGCCTTTAGAAAGTTGCTTCTTTAACCTATTCAACTTTACCATCGGAGTGATCACCTCTTCATATTCTTCTTCACTTGCATCTTCCTCACTGTTTGGAGTAGCACTTGCCTCTTTGGCTCTACTATGAGCTGAATTTGGAGACAAAGAATGACTCCCCCTCCATGTTGAACATTCTTCATTTGATGTAGATGCCTCTGGACCTGAAGCCTTTGTGCTTGATTGTTGAACTTCTCTTTGATTTGTTCCTGCATAATCATCACAATCTTCTTCAAGAATCTTTTCCTTTCCTTTATCTTCATACCATGGTCTTAGTTCATCAAAGACCACATCTCGCGAGACTCTTAATTCCTTTGTTCTAGGGTTGTAACACTTGTATCCTTTTTGCTCCGTTGAGTAGCCGATGAAAATGCATTTTTCTGACCTTGGTTCCATCTTTGTTCTAACTTCTTGTGGAATGTGAACAAAGCAAACACATCCAAACACTTTGAGGTGTGTAAGATCAGGTTTCTTACCGGAATATACCTCTTCTGGAGTCAAGTGATGTATTCCTGATGTTGTGCACCTATTCATCAAGTAAATGGCGGTTGTGGTAGCTTCAGCCCAATAGTACAATGGTACCTTCATCTCGTTGAGCATGCATCTTGCAATTTCAGCAATTTGCCTATTTTTCCTCTCAGCTACTCCATTTTGTTGTGGTGTGTACCTACAAGTGAATTGCCTTTTGATTCCATTCTCTTGTAGAAAATCTGAAAATTCTTTGGAGAAGTATTCTCCTCCACCATCGGACCTTAAGGTTTTGATAGACCTTCCTGTTTCCTTTTCAACTTCAACTTTGAATCTTTTGAATATAGAAAACACCTCTGATTTTTGCTTCATACAAAACAGCCATACCTTTCTTGAGTGATCATCAATGAAGGTGACAAAAAACCTATTACCAGCCATTGATGCCTCTTGAGTTGGTCCCCATACATCCGTATGTATCAAGTCCAAGACATTTGGAGCCATATAATTGCTCCTCTTGAATGGCTGCCTCGTTTGCTTTCCTAGTTGACAAGCTTCACATAACTCATGTAGTCCAATGCTATTAAATTTTGGAAGACCTCTTACCACTTCATGTTTGCTCATGTCCTTCAGCTTTGGAATGTTGATGTGTCCTATTCTTTTGTGCCATAAGTCCAGCTCTGAAATCTTCTTGTTCCCACATTGAATGTACATGACCTTTCCATGTGGATGTTGGACATCCAAAGTGAACATCCTTCCTTCTCTTCTACCTCGAGCAATGACCTTGAAGCCTTCCTTTGGATTCTTTATGAAGCACCCATTCTCATTGAATATGACATGATAACCCTTCTCTACCATTTGTCCTACTGAAATCAAGTTCTTTGAAATTGTAGGAACATGAAGAACATTAGATAGTACCTTTGCTCTACTTGTATCTCCAAGCCTTATATCTCCAATGTGTTCAATCATGTGTTGAGTATCATCACCTGTTTCAACACATCCTTTGCCACTTGGTACCTGTAGATTAGTGAACAAACTTCTTTGGCATGACATATGGTTACTACAACCTGAATCAATGTACCATTTTTTGTCATCTTCACAAGAGCTTCTATACTCATGTCTCATTGCAAGTAGTGTGTCCTTGCTTCCTTCACTTGAGGTGCTTGCATAGTTGCTTTGGTTCCTTTGATTACCTCCATTTTGTCTTCCATTCTTCAGCCAACAATCACTAGCATAGTGTCTTACTTTACCACAATGATAGCATGTTATACCTTTATGAGAATTGTAGGAGCTTCAGCCTCTTCCTCTACTTCTACCTCGACCTCTTCCTTGTGCGTTGGCATTTGATGCATCCTTGTTGTCTTCCGAACTGTTTTGGTTGTAGTTGGAGTGGTTATAACCTCTTCCTTTTCCTCTTGAGCCTCCTCTTGAATTTCTTCCTTTACCTCGGCCTGCATATAACATTTGGTTGTGGCTGTCCTTTCCTTTGAGACCACCAAAGCTAAGCTCTTCTGTGACAAGATGAGGGATTAGTTGTTCAAAACCTGGATATACATCTTTCAAGTTAATGGAAGTTATAAAAGGCTTCCATCTTTCATCATCTCTCAAGCCATTGAGAGTATAACACACAAGATCTTCGTCTTCAACCGTTGTCCCAATAGAAGCTAAAGCATCGCTTAGCTCCTTAATCTTCAAAGTATATTCAGCTATGGATTGACTCGAACTTTTCTTGATTGTGTTCAACTCATTCTTGAGTTGAAGTTTCCTAGCTTTGGTATTTGTTGAATACATCCTTTCAAGAGCTTCCCAAGCATCCTTAGCTTTCTCTAAATGTTGAATATGACCTACCATGGCATTAGTAATGACTTGCGAAATGAGGAACATGACTCTCCTATTCCTCTCCTCCCATTCTTTTGCTTGCCTCCTTTGGACTTCGGTGGCCATAGCTTGATTGATTTGAGGTTGAGCATCATCGCCGCTCACAATACCCCATAAGCCTTTGCCCATTAGGTAGTTGGTCATTCTAAACCTCCACACGGGATAGTTATCCTTGTCCAACTTCTCTACTTGTTGACCCAAGTCAGCCATTGAAGAGTATCAAAGACTTTGAGAGTTACCTCGAATAGTTATAGTCCTTTTGCTCTTGCGTTTGTGAAGCTCCTCCTTGTTTTATAGATCCTCTTTTGCTTTTCTTTATCTCCAGCTCTGTTGATGAAGCTTCAACACCAAGTTTGCTCTGATACCAACTGTGGAGAATGAGTTCTCCTATGCGCAAGGGAAGTGTGTAGTGAGCCCTTGTATGTCCAGCACTTGGACAAACATCTGCACCTTAGATAGCTTGCTGCTCTCAATACAAAACTCAAATGGACTTGAGACTTTAGTCAATCAAAGTAGACAAAGAGAGCTTTCTAACAAGCTATAAATGACTTAATTTGGACAAGTTTTGATTAGGAAACACAACTGTCAAAGATGAACTACCTGTCCACACAGGTATGCTGAAGAACTGAACTTCACTCTCGGATTGATAGCTCTCTGAATATATATCCTTTGAGAAAGATATTTAGTACAGAGAAAGTAGACACAAGTAGCTTTCCAACAAGCTAAAAATCAAGTAATTTGGATGAGTTTTGATCAGGAAACTCAACTCACCAAGATAGACCACCTGCACACATAAGTACACTATAAAACTGGACTTTACTATCTGATAGACATCTCACAGAATATAAATGATCTCAATGAGATATTTGAGACAGTGAAAGTAGATGCCAAGATCTTTCCAAAAAGACAAAAATCACGCAATTTGGATATGTTTTGGTCAGGAAATTTAATCGACCAAAATAGACTACCTATCTACACAGGTATACTGAAAAACTGGACTTCACTATTTCACTGATATCTCACAGACTACATAAGCTTTCAAAGAGATATTTGATATGCAGAAAGTACACGAGATAAGATTTCCAATGAGTGCTTAAACGCACAAAATGGTTACATATGCACTGAGATATGAGCTCTGCAACAGAGCTATGTACAAACTGACGTGCGGCTGGAAGGAGTCTAAGGGAAAGCCAAAATGACAAAATGGCTAGATCCGACTACTGGGAGCTCTTGCCTCTTTCTCTCATTGTTTTGAATGTGCTCCCACTTCACTTTTATAACCAATGAGCATGTGAAGAAGTTTGTGCCTTCTTCTTAACTCACCACTTTCTCCACTACATGCTACTAACTACAAGGCAAGATATTGTATCTCTTACTCATCATGAATTTTGACTAGACTTTTTCTTTTATTATTTTTTCCTTTTTTCCTCCACTTTTTCTTTATCTTTATATTTGGTAAATTTATCCAAGCATGGCTCATATGAAAATGAGCTTGTACATTTATCTTCAACACTCCCCCTCAAGCTCATTTTGGGAGTTATCTTCGTCCATGTCCTTCAAATTTATCGCGTCCTTGAAACCTTTGAGTTTAGAAGCATCCAAGAACTTTGTAAACATATCTGCAACCTGCTCTTTGGTTCTGATGAACTTTACCTCCACATCTTTGCTTAGCACCTTCTCCCTTACATAGTGGTAGTGGACCTCTATGTGCTTGCTCCTTGCATGAAACATAGGATTGCTTGCCAAGTAGATACTTGACATGTTATCACCATATATAGGGATGGTTCCAACTTGCACTCCAAGATCAGCCAAAAGCTTTTTAATCCACATTGCTTCACATGTGGCAAATGCTAGTCCTCTATATTCAGCCTCCATGGATGAAAGTGCAATAGTTGGTTGTTTCTTTGAGCTCCACGTGATAGGTTTGCTTCCTATAATGAACACATAACCTGAGGTTGATCTTCTATCTTCCTTTGAGCCTGCCCAATCAGCATCACTAAAGCCTTTGATCTGCAGTTCTTCATCAAACTTATAAAACAAAGCATGATTAACTGTATGCTTTATGTATCTCAACACTCTCTTGGCTGAATTTAAGTGTTCACTTATCGGGGCTTGCATAAACTGAGAAAGTACACCGACAACATAAGATAAATCAGGTCTTGTAATGTTTGCATAGATCAATGATCCTACAATGCTTCTGTATGTTGTAACATCTTCCAATGGTTCTCCATCATTTGAACAAAGCTTTGTATTTGTGTCCATGGGTTGAGTGAGTGGTTTGCATTCACTCATTCCAAATCTGAAAAGAACATCCAACAAGTACTTCCTTTGCATCAAGTAGATGCCACTCTTTCCATAAACAACTTCAATTCCTAAAAAATATTTCAACTCTCCAAGATCTGAAATTTTAAACTCTTTACCAAGCTTCCTTTTGATATCTTTAATCCCTATAGCATCATTTCCTGTTATGATGAGGTCATCGACATATATGCAAATATATACCTCTCTATTTTCTTCCTTCTTCATGTACAATGAAGGATCTGCACTACTTGGGTTGTATCCACACTTAGTTAGATACTCTACCAATCTTTGATTCCATGCTCTTGGTGCTTGCTTCAAGCCATAAAGTGCCTTCTTCAACATGCAAACAAAATCTGGATGGTTTTCATCTTCAAATCCAACCGGTTGACTCATGTATACCTCTTCTTGTAGTTCTCCATTGAGAAAGGCATTTTTGATGTCGAGTTGATATAATGGCCATCTCCTTGAAGCACCAATTGCTATTAAGGTTCGGATAGTTCCCATCTTTGCAACAGGGCTGAAAACTTCATCATAATCTATACCTTGTGTTTGTTTAAATCCTTTGGCAACTAATCTAGCTTTATATCTAGCTAGAGAACCATCAGCATTCCTCTTTACTTTAAACACCCATTTGTTTGGAACAATCTTCATACCTTCTTTCTTTGGCACTAGCTCCCATGTGTGATTATCTTTGAGAGCTTTGATCTCCTCTTTCATAGCTTGCTTCCATTCCTTTTGTGTACAAGCTTCTTCATATGTCTCAGGCTCTTTGTCTTTGATAACCTGCATCATGTATGCAAAATGTGTCGCCATAAAACTATCATAACTCAACCTTTGAGTTGGATACCTTGTCCTTGAAGATCTTCTTTCATTGCCTTTAGAAAGTTGCTTCTTTAACCTATTCAACTTTACCATCGGAGTGATCACCTCTTCATATTCTTCTTCACTTGCATCTTCCTCACTGTTTGGAGTAGCACTTGCCTCTTTGGCTCTACTATGAGCTGAATTTGGAGACAAAGAATGACTCCCCCTCCATGTTGAACATTCTTCATTTGATGTAGATGCCTCTGGACCTGAAGCCTTTGTGCTTGATTGTTGAACTTCTCTTTGATTTGTTCCTGCATAATCATCACAATCTTCTTCAAGAATCTTTTCCTTTCCTTTATCTTCATACCATGGTCTTAGTTCATCAAAGACCACATCTCGCGAGACTCTTAATTCCTTTGTTCTAGGTTTGTAACACTTGTATCCTTTTTGCTCCGTTGAGTAGCCGATGAAAATGCATTTTTCTGACCTTGGTTCCATCTTTGTTCTAACTTCTTGTGGAATGTGAACAAAGCAAACACATCCAAACACTTTGAGGTGTGTAAGATCAGGTTTCTTACCGGAATATACCTCTTCTGGAGTCAAGTGATGTATTCCTGATGTTGTGCACCTATTCATCAAGTAAATGGCGGTTGTGGTAGCTTCAGCCCAATAGTACAATGGTACCTTCATCTCGTTGAGCATGCATCTTGCAATTTCAGCAATTTGCCTATTTTTCCTCTCAGCTACTCCATTTTGTTGTGGTGTGTACCTACAAGTGAATTGCCTTTTGATTCCATTCTCTTGTAGAAAATCTGAAAATTCTTTGGAGAAGTATTCTCCTCCACCATCGGACCTTAAGGTTTTGATAGACCTTCCTGTTTCCTTTTCAACTTCAACTTTGAATCTTTTGAATATAGAAAACACCTCTGATTTTTGCTTCATACAAAACAGCCATACCTTTCTTGAGTGATCATCAATGAAGGTGACAAAAAACCTATTACCAGCCATTGATGCCTCTTGAGTTGGTCCCCATACATCCGTATGTATCAAGTCCAAGACATTTGGAGCCATATAATTGCTCCTCTTGAAAGGCTGCCTCGTTTGCTTTCCTAGTTGACAAGCTTCACATAACTCATGTAGTCCAATGCTATTAAATTTTGGAAGACCTCTTACCACTTCATGTTTGCTCATGTCATTCAGCTTTGGAATGTTGATGTGTCCTATTCTTTTGTGCCATAAGTCCAGCTCTGAAATCTTCTTGTTCCCACATTGAATGTACATGACCTTTCCATGTGGATGTTGGACATCCAAAGTGAACATCCTTCCTTCTCTTCTACCTCGAGCAATGACCTTGAAGCCTTCCTTTGGATTCTTTATGAAGCACCCATTCCAATTGAATATGACATGATAACCCTTCTCTACCATTTGTCCTACTGAAATCAAGTTCTTTGAAATTGTAGGAACATGAAGAACATTAGATAGTACCTTTGCTCTACTTGTATCTCCAAGCCTTATATCTCCAATGTGTTCAATCATGTGTTGAGTATCATCACCTGTTTCAACACATCCTTTGCCACTTGGTACCTGTAGATTAGTGAACAAACTTCTTTGGCATGACATATGGTTACTACAACCTGAATCAATGTACCATTTTTTGTCATCTTCACAAGAGCTTCTATACTCATGTCTCATTGCAAGTAGTGTGTCCTTGCTTCCTTCACTTGAGGTGCTTGCATAGTTGCTTTGGTTCCTTTGATTACCTCCATTTTGTCTTCCATTCTTCAGCCAACAATCACTAGCATAGTGTCCTACTTTACCACAATGATAGCATGTTATACCTTTATGAGAATTGTAGGAGCTTCGGCCTCTTCCTCTACTTCTACCTCGACCTGTTCCTTGTGCGTTGGCATTTGATGCATCCTTGTTGTCTTCCGAACTGTTTTGGTTGTAGTTGGAGTGGTTATAACCTCTTCCTTTTCCTCTTGAGCCTCCTCTTGAATTTCTTCCTTTACCTCGGCCTGCATATAACATATGGTTGTGGCTGTCCTTTCCTTTGAGACCACCAAAGCTAAGCTCTTCTGTGACAAGATGAGGGATTAGTTGTTCAAAACCTGGATATACATCTTTCAAGTTAATGGAAGTTATAAAAGGCTTCCATCTTTCATCATCTCTCAAGCCATTGAGAGTATAACACACAAGATCTTCGTCTTCAACCGTTGTCCCAATAGAAGCTAAAGCATCGCTTAGCTCCTTAATCTTCAAAGTATATTCAGCTATGGATTGACTCGAACTTTTCTTGATTGTGTTCAACTCATTCTTGAGTTGAAGTTTCCTAGCTTTGGTATTTGTTGAATACATCCTTTCAAGAGCTTCCCAAGCATCCTTAGCTTTCTCTAAATGTTGAATATGACCTACCATGGCATTAGTAATGACTTGCGAAATGAGGAACATGACTCTCCTATTCCTCTCCTCCCATTCTTTTGCTTGCCTCCTTTGGACTTCGGTGGCCATAGCTTGATTGATTTGAGGTTGAGCATCATCGCCGCTCACAATACCCCATAAGCCTTTGCCCATTAGGTAGTTGGTCATTCTAAACCTCCACACAGGATAGTTATGCTTGTCCAACTTCTCTACTTGTTGACCCAAGTCAGCCATTGAAGAGTATCAAAGACTTTGAGAGTTACCTCGAATAGTTATAGTCCTTTTGCTCTTGCGTTTGTGAAGCTCCTCCTTGTTTTATAGATCCTCTTTTGCTTTTCTTTATCTCCAGCTCTGTTGATGAAGCTTCAACACCAAGTTTGCTCTGATACCAACTGTGGAGAATGAGTTCTCCTATGCGCAACGGAAGTGTGTAGTGAGCCCTTGTATGTCCAGCACTTGGACAAACATCTGCACCTTAGATAGCTTGCTGCTCTCAATACAAAACTCAAATGGACTTGAGACTTTAGTCAATCAAAGTAGACAAAGAGAGCTTTCTAACAAGCTATAAATGACTTAATTTGGACAAGTTTTGATTAAGAAACACAACTGTCAAAGATGAACTACCTGTCCACACAGGTATGCTGAAGAACTGAGCTTCACTCTCGGATTGATAGCTCTCTGAATATATATCCTTTGAGAAAGATATTTAGTACAGAGAAAGTAGACACAAGTAGCTTTCCAAAAAGCTAAAAATCAAGTAATTTGGATGAGTTTTGATCAGGAAACTCAACTCACCAAGATAGACCACCTGCACACATAAGTACACTATAAAACTGGACTTTACTATCTGATAGATATCTCGAAGAATATAAATGATCTCAATGAGATATTTGAGACAGTGAAAGTAGATGCCAAGATCTTTCCAACAAGACAAAAATCACACAATTTGGATATGTTTTGGTCAGGAAATTTAATCGACCAAAATAGACTACCTATCTACACAGGTATACTGAAAAACTGGACTTCACTATTTCACTGATATCTCACAGACTACATACGCTTTCAAGTAGATATTTGATATGCAGAAAGAACACGAAATAAGCTTTCCAATGAGTGCTTAAACGCACAAAATGGTTACATATGCACTGAGATATGAGCTCTTCAACAGAGCTATGTACAAACTGACGTGCGGCTGGAAGGAGTCTAAGGGAAAGCCAAAATGACAAAATGGCTAGATCTGACTACTGGGAGCTCTTGCCTCTTTCTCTCCTTGTTTTGAATGTGCTCCCACTTCACTTTTATAACCAATGAGCATGTGAAGAAGTTTGTGCCTTCTTCTTAACTCACCACTTTCTCCACTACATGCTACTAACTACAAGGCAAGATATTGTATCTCTTACTCATCATGAATTTTGACTAGACTTTTTCTTTTATTATTTTTTCCTTTTTTCCTCCACTTTTTCTTTATCTTTATATTTGGTAAATTTATCCAAGCATGGCTCATATGAAAATGAGCTTGTACATTTATCTTCAACACTCCCCCTCAAGCTCATTTTGGGAGTTATCTTCGTCCATGTCCTTCAAATTTATCGCGTCCTTGAAACCTTTGAGTTTAGAAGCATCCAAGAACTTTGTAAACATATCTGCAACCTGCTCTTTGGTTCTGATGAACTTTACCTCCACATCTTTGCTTAGCACCTTCTCCCTTACATAGTGGTAGTGGACCTCTATGTGCTTGCTCCTTGCATAAAACATAGGATTGCTTGCCAAGTAGATACTTGACATGTTATCACCATATATAGGGATGGTTCCAACTTGCACTCCAAGATCAGCCAAAAGCTTTTTAATCCACATTGCTTCACATTTGGCAAATGCTAGGCCTCTATATTTAGCCTCCATGGATGAAAGTGCAATAGTTGGTTGTTTCTTTGAGCTCCACGTGATAGGTTTGCTTCCTATCATGAACACATAACCTGAGGTTGATCTTCTATCTTCCTTTGAGCCTGCCCAATCAGCATCACTAAAGCCTTTGACCTGCAGTTCTTCATCAAACTTATAAAACAAAGCATGATTAACTGTATGCTTTATGTATCTCAACACTCTCTTGGCTGAATTTAAGTATTCACTTGTCGGGGCTTGCATAAACTAAGAAAGTACACCGACAACATAAGATAAATAAGGTCTTGTAATGTTTGCATAGATCAATGATCCTACAATGCTTCTGTATGTCGTAACATCTTCCAATGGTTCTCCATCATTTGAACAAAGCTTTGTATTTGTGTCCATGGGTTGAGTGAGTGGTTTGCATTCACTCATTCCAAATCTGAAAAGAACATCCAACAAGTACTTCCTTTGCATCAAGTAGATGCCACTCTTTCCATAAACAACTTCAATTCCTAAAAAATATTTCAACTCTCCAAGATCTGAAATTTTAAACTCTTTACCAAGCTTCCTTTTGATATCTTTAATCCCTATAGCATCATTTCCTGTTATGATGAGGTCATCGACATATATGCAAATATATACCTCTCTATTTTCTTCCATCTTCATGTACAATGAAGGATCTGCACTACTTGGGTTGTATCCACACTTAGTTAGATACTCTACCAATCTTTGATTCCATGCTCTTGGTGCTTGCTTCAAGCCATAAAGTACCTTCTTCAACCTGCAAACAAAATCTGGATGGTTTTCATCTTCAAATCCAATCGGTTGACTCATGTATACCTCTTCTTGTAGTTCTCCATTGAGAAAGGCATTTTTGATGTCGAGTTGATATAATGGCCATCTCCTTGAAGCACCAATTGCTATGAAGGTTCGGATAGTTCCCATCTTTGCAACAGGGCTGAAAACTTCATCATAATCTATACCTTGTGTTTGTTTAAATCCTTTGGCAACTAATCTAGCTTTATATCTAGCTAGAGAACCATCAGCATTCTCTTTACTTTAAACACCCATTTGTTTGGAACAATCTTCATACCTTCTTTCTTTGGCACTAGCTCCCATGTGTGATTATCTTTGAGAGCTTTGATCTCCTCTTTCATAGCTTGCTTCCATTCCTTTTGTGTACAAGCTTCTTCATATGTCTCAGGCTCTTTGTCTTTGATAACCTGCATCATGTATGCAAAATGTGTCGCCATAAAACTATCATAACTCAACCTTTGAGTTGGATACCTTGTCCTTGAAGATCTTCTTTCATTGCCTTTAGAAAGTTGCTTCTTTAACCTATTCAACTTTACCATCGGAGTGATCACCTCTTCATATTCTTCTTCACTTGCATCTTCCTCACTGTTTGGAGTAGCACTTGCCTCTTTGGCTCTACTATGAGCTGAATTTGGAGACAAAGAATGACTCCCCCTCCATGTTGAACATTCTTCATTTGATGTAGATGCCTCTGGACCTGAAGCCTTTGTGCTTGATTGTTGAACTTCTCTTTGATTTGTTCCTGCATAATCATCACAATCTTCTTCAAGAATCTTTTCCTTTCCTTTATCTTCATACCATGGTCTTAGTTCATCAAAGACCACATCTCGCGAGACTCTTAATTCCTTTGTTCTAGGGTTGTAACACTTGTATCCTTTTTGCTCCGTTGAGTAGCCGATGAAAATGCATTTTTCTGACCTTGGTTCCATCTTTGTTCTAACTTCTTGTGGAATGTGAACAAAGCAAACACAT
Organism: Ceratopteris richardii; assembly: GCA_020310875.1. Lineage (NCBI taxonomy): Eukaryota > Viridiplantae > Streptophyta > Polypodiopsida > Polypodiales > Pteridaceae > Ceratopteris > Ceratopteris richardii. The sequence continues at coordinate 2,277,275 of CM035441.1, read as the reverse complement.
CCAAACACTTTGAGGTGTGTAAGATCAGGTTTCTTACCGGAATATACCTCTTCTGGAGTCAAGTGATGTAATCCTGATGTTGTGCACCTATTCATCAAGTAAATGGCGGTTGTGGTAGCTTCAGCCCAATAGTACAATGGTACCTTCATCTCGTTGAGCATGCATCTTGCAATTTCAGCAATTTGCCTATTTTTCCTCTCAGCTACTCCATTTTGTTGTGGTGTGTACCTACAAGTGAATTGCCTTTTGATTCCATTCTCTTGTAGAAAATCTGAAAATTCTTTGGAGAAGTATTCTCCTCCACCATCGGACCTTAAGGTTTTGATAGACCTTCCTGTTTCCTTTTCAACTTCAACTTTGAATCTTTTGAATATAGAAAACACCTCTGATTTTTGCTTCATACAAAACAGCCATACCTTTCTTGAGTGATCATCAATGAAGGTGACAAAAAACCTATTACCAGCAATTGATGCCTCTTGAGTTGGTCCCCATACATCCGTATGTATCAAGTCCAAGACATTTGGAGCCATATAATTGCTCCTCTTGAATGGCTGCCTCGTTTGCTTTCCTAGTTGACAAGCTTCACATAACTCATGTAGTCCAATGCTATTAAATTTTGGAAGACCTCTTACCACTTCATGTTTGCTCATGTCCTTCAGCTTTGGAATGTTGATGTGTCCTATTCTTTTGTGCCATAAGTCCATCTCTGAAATCTTCTTGTTCCCACATTGAATGTACATGACCTTTCCATGTGGATGTTGGACATCCAAAGTGAACATCCTTCCTTCTCTTCTACCTCGAGCAATGACCTTGAAGCCTTCCTTTGGATTCTTTATGAAGCACCCATTCTCATTAAATATGACATGATAACCCTTCTCTACCATTTGTCCTACTGAAATCAAGTTCTTTGAAATTGTAGGAACATGAAGAACATTAGATAGTACCTTTGCTCTACTTGTATCTCCAAGCCTTATATCTCCAATGTGTTCAATCATGTGTTGAGTATCATCACCTGTTTCAACACATCCTTTGCCACTTGGTACCTGTAGATTAGTGAACAAACTTCTTTGGCATGACATATGGTTACTACAACCTGAATCAATGTACCATTTTTTGTCATCTTCACAAGAGCTTCTATACTCATGTCTCATTGCAAGTAGTGTGTCCTTGCTTCCTTCACTTGAGGTGCTTGCATAGTTGCTTTGGTTCCTTTGATTGCCTCCATTTTGTCTTCCATTCTTCAGCCAACAATCACTAGCATAGTGTCCTACTTTACCACAATGATAGCATGTTATACCTTTATGAGAATTGTAGGAGCTTCGGCCTCTTCCTCTACTTCTACCTCGACCTCTTCCTTGTGCGTTGGCATTTGATGCATCCTTGTTGTCTTCCGAACTGTTTTGGTTGTAGTTGGAGTGGTTATAACCTCTTCCTTTTCCTCTTGAGCCTCCTCTTGAATTTCTTCCTTTACCTCGGCCTGCATATAACATTTGGTTATGGCTGTCCTTTCCTTTGAGACCACCAAAGCTAAGCTCTTCTGTGACAAGATGAGGGATTAGTTGTTCAAAACCTGGATATACATCTTTCAAGTTAATGGAAGTTATAAAAGGCTTCCATCTTTCATCATCTCTCAAGCCATTGAGAGTATAACACACAAGATCTTCGTCTTCAACCGTTGTCCCAATAGAAGCTAAAGCATCGCTTAGCTCCTTAATCTTCAAAGTATATTCAGCTATGGATTGACTCGAACTTTTCTTGATTGTGTTCAACTCATTCTTGAGTTGAAGTTTCCTAGCTTTGGTATTTGTTGAATACATCCTTTCAAGAGCTTCCCAAGCATCCTTAGCTTTCTCTAAATGTTGAATATGACCTACTATAGCATTAGTAATGACTTGCGAAATGAGGAACATGACTCTCCTATTCCTCTCCTCCCATTCTTTTGCTTGCCTCCTTTGGACTTCGGTGGCCATAGCTTGATTGATTTGAGGTTGAGCATCATCGCCGCTCACAATACCCCATAAGCCTTTGCCCATTAGGTAGTTGGTCATTCTAAACCTCCACACGGGATAGTTATCCTTGTCCAACTTCTCTACTTGTTGACCCAAGTCAGCCATTGAAGAGTATCAAAGACTTTGAGAGTTACCTCGAATAGTTATAGTCCTTTTGCTCTTGCGTTTGTGAAGCTCCTCCTTGTTTTATAGATCCTCTTTTGCTTTTCTTTATCTCCAGCTCTGTTGATGAAGCTTCAACACCAAGTTTGCTCTGATACCAACTGTGGAGAATGAGTTCTCCTATGCGCAACGGAAGTGTGTAGTGAGCCCTTGTATGTCCAACACTTGGACAAACATCTGCACCTTAGATAGCTTGCTGCTCTCAATACAAAACTCAAATGGACTTGAGACTTTAGTCAATCAAAGTAGACAAAGAGAGCGTTCTAACAAGCTATAAATGACTTAATTTGGACAAGTTTTGATTAGGAAACACAACTGTCAAAGATGAACTACCTGTCCACACAGGTATGCTGAAGAACTGAGCTTCACTCTCGGATTGATAGCTCTCTGAATATATATCCTTTGAGAAAGATATGTAGTACAAAGAAAGTAGACACAAGTAGCTTTCCAGCAAGCTAAAAATCAAGTAATTTAGATGAGTTTTGATCAGGAAACTCAACTCACCAAGATAGACCACCTGCACACATAAGTACACTATAAAACTGGACTTTACTATCTGATAGATATCTCACAGAATATAAATGATCTCAATGAGATATTTGTGACAATGAAAGTAGATGCCAAGATCTTTCCAACAAGACAAAAATCACGCAATTTGGATATGTTTTGGTCAGGAAATTTAACCGACCAAAATAGACTACCTATCTACACAGGTATATGAGAAACTGGACTTCACTATTTCACTGATATCTCACAGATTACATAAGCTTTCAAGTAGATATTTGATATGCAAAAAGTACACGAGATAAGCTTTCCAATGAGTGCTTAAACGCACAAAATGGTTACATATGCACTGAGATACGAGCTCTGCAACAGAGCTATGTACAAACTGACGTGCGGCTGGAAGGAGTCTAAGGGAAAGCCAAAATGACAAAATGGCTAGATCCGACTACTGGGAGCTCTTGCCTCTTTCTCTCCTTGTTTTGAATGTGCTCCCACTTCACTTTTATAACCAATGACCATGTGAAGAAGTTTGTGCCTTCTTCTTAACTCACCACTTTCTCCACTACATGCTACTAACTACAAGGCAAGATATTGTATCTCTTACTCATCATGAATTTTGACTAGACTTTTTCTTTTATTATTTTTTCCTTTTTTCCTCCACTTTTTCTTTATCTTTATATTTGGTAAATTTATCCAAGCATGGCTCATATGAAAATGAGCTTGTACATTTATCTTCAACATAAGGAATTGCCAAGCTATGTGGAATCAATCTACAAAAGGAAGTAAGCCTAAAGCTTTTCAAAAAGCTTCAAACTTCTCCCTAGGTAGAGCCTTCGTGAAAAGTTCTCCAATGTTCTCTTGCATGGGCACATATGCCAATCTGATATCTCCAGCAAAGAACCTCTCCCTGACATAATGATAGTGCACCTCAATGTGCTTAGTGCGAGCATGGAACACATGGTTCCTCGCAACTGCCAATGCACTCTAACTGTGAGTGAAGATGGAGGCGGCAGAAGACTGACCAACATCCAAATCACACATAAGGCGTCTGAGACACACACACACTCAACAGTCACCATAAAAGCTGCCCTATACTCAACCTCACAAGTGGAAGTGGCCACAATAGCTTGCTTCTTGCTCAACCAAGATATACATGAGCTACCAAGCATGAAGCAAAAGCGACTAGTGGATACATGAGTGTCATAGCAACTAGCCTTGTCACTATAAAAAAAAGCATGCAAATCTAACGATAGTGATCCCAGCTTGGGATAAAACAATCCAAGTAGTCGGGTACCACTCAAGTAGCGAAAGATGCGCTTAAACACCTGCCAATGCTTGACACCTGGGCAATGCATAGACCTGCTCATCTGTGAGACATCAAACTCAATATCTGGCCAAGTAATGCATAAATAAATCAAGCATCCAACAACTTGTTGATAGATAACAGCATCAAATGCATCTCTAGCATCATGAAGAATCAATCATAAACCTGGCTTCATAGGAGTGACAATAGGTTTATAGTCTTCAAGGCCAAAACATTGCAATAATGTGTTAATATATTTCGTTTGACACAAAGCCATTCCACCATCAACTTGCAAATAGTGATGCAAATGCCCCAAATCAGACATCTCGAATGAGGCATGAAAATCACCCTTAAAATCAGCAATATGCGTGTCACGAGGACTAGTGAGCAGCATGTTATCAACATACACAACAATGATCAGAATCACATCATTACCACGCTTAACATATAAGGTGCTTTTAGTTGGATTGTTCTCAAAACCATGTGCAATGAGATAGGCATGTGTCTTTTCATACCAAGCACGTGGTGCTTGCTTTAAACCATATAATGTCTTCTTTAACTTGCACACCTGGTTTTCATGCCCTTTCTGCACAACACCAAGGGGCTGAAAAACATACATTTCTTCATGCAAGTCACCATTCAAAAATGTTGTTTTAATGCCCAACTGATGTACATTCCAACCATGATGAGCTCCAAGTGCACATATGCTACAAACAGTAGTCATTTGGCATGTAGGTGCAAAGTTCTTATCAAAATCAATGCCTCTTTCCTGCGCATAACCCCTTTCAACAAGCCTAGCCTTATACCTATCAACTGTTCCATTAGGCATACGCTTCAGCTTGTATACCCACTTAGTGCCAATGGACTTCTTGCCAAGATGCAAGTCACATAAAGACCAAGTACCATTCCTCATTATAGCATCATAGTCAGATTGCATAGAAGCCATCCAATTTTCAAAATTTTGTGATTCATAAAAAAAGAACAAGCTCATTCTCATCACAGAGACTAGAGGCAGCCATAACATAGCAATCTGATGCAGAAGAGGCACTATGAGAGCCTGGCCGAGTACGATATGACAGAGGTGCATCTAATTTTCTTTCACTCAAAGTGTGCACCAACCATTTTAACATAGTTTTTGCCTCCTCAATAACAACTCTCTCATCAACAAGTGCATCATGTAAATCTACATAAAAAATGGAATGATGTGCATCATCACATGAAACCTGCAAAGGCTGAGAAGTTGCCTCATTAGGACCAGCACTAGACTGTCCACCTGTAAAAATAGGCAACAAAGTATCATACATGTCTTTGGAGCTAACAGATGTCTCCTTCGTACATGAAAGAAAAGGCTGAATAGCATCTTCCACAAAAAAAACATCACAACTAACCAAAATGCATTTAGTGTGTGGATGATATAGACGATAACCTTTGCTTTCAGAATTGTACCTAACAAAAATACATTTACTGCTTTATCATCCAATTTCCTACGATGTTCTTTAGGCACTAATGCATATGCCAGACAACCAAAAACACACAAATGAGTGACAGATGGCTTATGACCATGCCAAGCCTCATATGGAGTGATAGACTGCAATGCTTTAGTGGGACATCTGTTAAGTACATATGTTGCACACATAACAGCCTCAAACTAGTAACTATGTGGTAAAGCTTGACTCTCACCATACACCTCACCATCTCCATGAGTGACTGTTCTTCTGTTCAGCAACTCCATTCTGTTGAGGTGTATATGGCACTGTACACTGATGTTTTATCCCACATTCAGCTAGAAATGCATTAAAGTCAGAAGACATATATTCCCCCCTTGATCAGAATGGAGGGTGCCCATTTTACATGTTGACAGATTTTCAGCCAAACCAAAAACTATTTGAAGCACATAAAAACTTTGGACTTTGCTTTTAATGGATATACCCATGCATGCCCGGAAAAAACATCGATGAAAGTCACAAAGTAAAGATAGTTTCCAAAAGAGGATGTCTGCATAGGACCACAAACATCACTGTTAACAAGCTGCAATTTTAGAGTAGCTCAAACTGAACCATCTTTTGGAAAGGAGGAATAGTGCATTTTTTTTCCAACATACAACCTTCACAAACATTTTTACCAGGTGCCTCAAGTTTCGGCAAAGAGGATACCATTTGAGATTTTTGCAGGTGTAACAAACTAGCAAAATTCAGATGACCAAAGCGTGCATGCCAAAGCTTTGCATCTGACATAGCTTGAGAATCATGCACTAGTAGTAGTCAGAATTATCTCCCATGACACGATAAGAGGAGTTGTTAGCGCATGTGACAATATTTCTTGTAGGGGCAGGCTCAAGTGAAGTGAAGAAATTATGCTGCGATGTAATATGTTTGGTTGCCCCACTATCAAAATACCAAACATCTGAGTCTATTGTAGACATACACTACTCATGAGAAGATGGGTCAAAACTACAAATAGTTTCTTCATTTTGCACAAGATTAATAGACTCTTTTTTTGGTGTAGAGGCCTCTCCAACAGTGTTGCTCTAGCACAATGGTAAGTACCATGTTAAGAAGCTTCACCTCCTTAATTGTCAATCCGCGGAAGAGATAGGAGTGATATGAAGATCGTGAATGTGAGATGATGTGAGAGTGAAGGTGAGAAGCACCAAGATGCACACACACATACACACACAATGAAGAGACAAGCAAGACACAATGGAAGGTGGGAATTTAGCTCTATTACTCAAGAACACTATTACAAGCTCAAAAATAGCTCTAAGCTCACACTAACCAACCTCAAAAATGAGCTCTCTAGCTCTTTTTATAGTTTCTAGACTAGTTTTGACCGATTTCACATCTAGTGACCGGCATAGTTAAAAATTAGGTCCTAGATGCTATTTGGAAGGGTAAACGGTGTCTAAAAATAAAGAAAATTGATACGCTTGTTCTACCTAAGCTCCTCAAGCTCGAGGACTCCTTGGCTTGCACAAAATGGAGCTATGGGTTACAAAATGGGGTTTTCTATGTTACATATGTTACAATAGTGATGAAAATCACTGTTGGAGGTTTTTGAAAAGTATTTTTAGAACATGATTCTTTGAAAAAAGATTCCACTAGCTTCCTGCTCCGTCGTTACATGCTTCCGCGTCTTCTATGCCTCTGGCTGCTTCCAACACCCCCCTCCCTCTCGCTTCTGTCGTCCCTGACAGAACCTTGTTGTGAGGTCTGCCGGATATAGTTCTGTAGGAGGTCTTGAGCGAGGGTGTGCTCGGAGATACGAATGCCTCGAGCCAGGTCGGCCTCGAGTTTCTCCCAGTCGATTGGTTGCGGTTCTTCCGGTGGCGGGAGCTGATAGTGTGTGGAATAGACCATTCGTTCACAGGCAAATAATTGTAATAAATGTGTAGGCCTGCTTATGAATACCTCTGAATGGTATTCCCAGAAGCCGGTTGTGAACATCTCTTCGAACGTCTGCTTGTAGCACGCCGGTAGGTACTTTATTCTGCAGTGCCAGGCATAACACACCCGTAGCGATGGCGTTGTACTCATATCATATACCAGGTCAAAATTGCCATGCTCAAAGCCCGGGGTGTTGACATGGGGTGCCTTGAAGCGTCGGAAGACTTTAAAAATCATTTGCATCATGTCAAAGATTTTGACAGTCATATGCGCCGCTATATCGTCCATATGCTTTAATCTAGGGAGCCAGTGGCGAATTGTAGCCATCATGTAGCCAAAAATTGGTAACTCAATGGGTGGCTTAAAATAGGGGTAATTCAACCAGTCTTGGCACTGCTTATTGTTTTGTACCTTAATAGCAAAGGCAGTCCAGGAGCGGCGTCGTGGCACTGGTCCCCAACACGGGTTGTACTTCAAATGCAAAGGTGCCTTTACCCATGTACTCATCATTTCTGGATACTGCTGTAATAACTCTTTGCGCCACTCTGGTTGATAGATCTTTCCTTGTTGCGCGTCTAGTGGCAAATCATCTGCCTCAAACTGAGTCGCATGCGATGGTTTTTTACCTGTCTCTTTCTCAATGGCTAACTGGTATTCGGCCATTAACATAAAATACGGTTTATACTGTAGCTCATGCCCAGATATGTATCGTCGCGGGGCCAACTGAGCAAAGAATGGAGACTGTAAAATCCTTTCTTCTATCATCGCCATGGCATGTAATTGTGCCTCTACTCTAGCTGAGTGCGTTGTTCCAAGTTCCTCAATAGTCTTCATCCACGCGGGGGTCGGAAGTTCGTACGTCATCTGACCTTCGACCGTGACGCGTCTGCCTGGGATGGGTTGTGGCTCGTATGCCTCTTCAAACGTTTCCTCCATTGGAATGGTGACCGTTTCTTCCTCAGCTGGAAGCTCAGGTGGGGAATCTGGCCTTGGTGGTGCTTCATATACTGCAATCCTTGATTCAAGGTTCGATACCTGGGCCCGTAATGCGTTGAGTTCCTCTAAGATGTCAGGAGAGGGGTCCACAGGTGCTGGTATGTCTGGGTGTGCCGGTGCTCGTAACTGGAGTAATTTATGATCTTCTTTGAGTTTCTGTAACTCCTCGTTCATGCGGTCGTATTCATCTAGTAATCTTACATGATCGTCTAGCAGCATCCTCATCGAGTCTGAAGGAATGGCTTTGAACCTGCTAGGACTGAGTGGTTGGTCTAGGTGGTCGAGCGCTGCTTCTAAGTTTTCTCGGTTCTGATCCTGTAAGCGCTGGTTTTCTTCCTTGGCGGCTGCTAGGTGTCTTCGTAGTAAGCCCATGTTTCGTGTTAGCGTTGCATTGCGGACTGTCTGGGCTCTTAATAAGTTATCCAGGTCAGCAGTGGCTTCCTTGGTCTTTTCTTCGCTTTCTAGTTCCAATTTGTGATAAGCCTCACGTAATTCCTGGTGGCGGGTGTTCAGAGAGGCATTCTCAATAGACAATAAATTAAGCTGCGACTGTAAGTCATTGGTTGTCCTCTGCAGCTGCTGATAATTATCACCAAGAGATGTGAACTCATCTCTTACTTGCGTCATACACATGAACATCTGTCGGAATGCATTATCTACAGTGGGTGATAGTATTAATGGGGTGCCAAATGAAGATGCAGTTGGTGTAGATGCAACAGGAATGGGGAATGGGGGTGGGAAGGTGGATGATGTAGTGATTGTTGACAATTGTGATGTGCCTAAAAATGTTTGTGCCGTGAGTGAAGTGAGTGATGGTGCAGTGGGTGGTGAGATGTCCATGTCAGTGGACGTATCTAGTGCGGTGACCGTGAATATGGGTGTGATCGTGGGTGCTCGTGCTGGTGTAAATACGGGATTTACAAAGGTTGAGGGGTAATTTACAGGGGGGCTGGCTGGAGCAGCTTGGTAGAAAGGGGAAAGAGGGGTTACAGTGGGTCGGGGAGGTGAGACGGGGGAGAAGGTTAATGGCGGTGGGAATGGGAAAAGGGGTCTTGGAGTTGTGGGGAAAGATGGGAAAGATGGATGGAGGAATGGGTTGAATGGAAAGGTGGATGTGTGAGGGGGTAGACTAGGTCTAATGGGTGCGTGAATTGTGGGGTTAGTGGTCGTAAAGACAATTTCTGCAACACCACCGGCGAATGAAGATGTTGGTCTGGGGGAAGGAGGGTGAAGAGGGGAGGCTGGATGGACGGGCGGTGAGAGAGGAGCGGTTGGGGTGGTCGGTACTTCAGTGACTACTGAGGTATGTACAGTTGTAGCGCGGGGTGGGGAATCTATAAGGATGGTTTCGACTGCTAACGAACTTTCGGGGACGAGGCGTGCCTCCCTGGCTTGTTCAGAAGACTGTGCTCCTGTTGGTACACGAATGTATTCGTCGGGCTTTGAAAGTAGTCGTACTCTATGGGGGTCAAACTGTGGTAGTGGCTTTCGTTGCAAGTACCTGAGGGCTTCGTTGGAGCCTACTGATTTGACTAACTCTCTGAATCCTTTGATGTATGCGTCTTCGAATCCGCCTATGACAAGTTCTTGTTCTATTATTGTTTGACTCTCTTCCTCTGTCAGCTTTTTGCGTGCCCAAACTTTTTCCATTGTTCTATACAGCTTCTTGATAGCTAGTGTGTAAGCCGCTGCTTCGTAAGTTTCATCTTCATGGGTACTTGTATCACCATGTGTGTCTGTTTGTTGACCTTGGCCATCTGTCTGTTCATGCTCTTGGGATTCCTGTGTTCCCTGGCTAGCTTTGTCGTCTCCTTCGTCGTCATCGGTTGCTGTTCTTTCGTCATCAGAGCTGGACACGATCTCTCCTTGTGGCTGATCCCTGGGTGTGGTAGGGTAGCTAGGCCTTTCAAATTCTTGGGAAAACAATTGTCCTTCTAAAAACTGGAACTCATTGGAGAATGCATCGGGCATCTCAAAATCAAAAGTTTGGTCCAGTGGCTCTGCTTGTCCTGCTTCTAAATGGGGTATTGGAAAAGAGAAAGCTTCCGCACCAATAGTGGTGGGAAGTTCAACTGCTATGGTGATAGGTTCTGTGGTTGTGGCTGCTTGAGGTGCAACAGTACTGGTGGTGCCCTCTGGCGTAACTGGTCTTGATAACCGTATACGAATTGGTGGCACCGTGGGAGTGGCTGCTGTTGGTGACTGCTCTGGAGATGGTTGTGGCGAGGGTGATTCTGGGACTTGTAGGCACGGGATAGTACCTCTCATCCGCTTTCCGGCTCTGCCTTTGCTAGACTTTCTAGCCTTCTTAGTGGTCCCTTTGAATGCTTTCAGTTCCTCACTGGTCATGGCACGCGCAATTGGTAAGTCATACGCCAAGCACATATATATGATCCTGGTGAGGGCGCAGCACCCATTGATTACCTTCTTTCGCTCCCACCTAGGTTGTGCCAAATAGAGCTGATCAATTATCCAGCTGGCTAGATCAACCGTTTGAGGTCCAGTACATGCTAAGTATAAACCAAACCAGATTCTCTTGTGGGGCATGGTAAAACGATCCTGAGCTGGGAAAGCAAAGTGCTGCATGCATATCCGTAATGGCTTGGAAAGCTCAGGGGTTATGGCTGAAATATCCTCCCACTTAGTTATGTCACCACGTTTCATCTGCTCTGGGACTAGCCGTTCTCTCTCCGTCGAAGTGTGTGTTCCATGTATTTTCAGAGCTGCGCGAATTAAATCTTTAGACAAATAAAATCTTCTGAATGGAGGATCATTTACCAAGGATGGTAACATGAATGTGCCGGGTAGATCCTTGTTCTCTGAAGCCGTTAAGGTGGTTACCAAGTAAAAACATCTGTAAAAATCGGGCTTAGGCAGAGGGTCGCTAAAATACTCTGTAAATCTTGCTCGTGCCCAAACGTGCGTTAGATCTTGTGTATTCTGTAGTCCTTCAAATTCTCTTGAAAAGAACTGGTACTTGGTCCATGTGCGAAGATCAAATGCCAAATTGGCTTCAAATATGAAATCAGCGTCTGCTAATGGTCCTGCTAGGCCTTGAAACCAATGAGAATTACGATGAATCTTCTCAGTATATCCTCTAAGAGGATCATCGATTGGCATGGGTCCTGGAAAACCTTGAAACTCTGGTGGTTGCATCGTAGGATAAGATTCCGCGAGTAATTCTCCAATATTGGCCATTGGTGTGCTTGGGCCAGCTTCTGATGGTCCTGCTTCGGTTTGCATGATGACTGATGAGCTAATGGAAAAGATCTGCTACAAAAGATTAACACATTAGTATGGAAATTAATTATGATCCCATTAAGGTGAGACCGCAATCCCTTTCCATAACCGATGTGTAACCCGTGTAGCCAAGTGTCGTGAAGTGATTGATGCAATGATTATTTGCAAAACTAATGCAGGTCTCTAGACGCCTACATTGTCAGATTATGCATACAATTCTTGATGAGCTTTTATTATGCATGATGTGGGGTTTGGGTGTACGAATTTATACAAGGTTTGGTTGAGGGTGAATTATTACAAGGGTGGAGTTTAAACGGGGTGGGAGAATTGTTAGATAATGGGTGTACAAAAAGACGTTTGGATACGTTTCCGTATCCATTTCCTAAGAGTCTTGGAGTGGGTGGTATGTTTCTGCTGAGGGACAAAAAGTGGTATCGGGTTTGGTGGTATTGAAGGATGAAAAGATTTCGGAGGGGTATATATTACATGGCTTGAGGGTTGGGCTATAATACATTGTTTGGGTACCCAAATCTGCACGGGTGTGGGTCGATTGATAAGATACTTCTTGGCGATCCAAATCTGCCGAGTATTTGTACTTGGGGAAGAAGATCGAGGGGACTTTGGATGCTGACTCTGCTTCTGTTGAAACTTTGTCCTGCTCTCGTCTGCAGTGTTGCCAATAGCCTGTGGTTGCTGTCCTTTTGGCACCCATATTTGTCTCGGGCCACTTGTTCTGTGATGTTGATACTGCTGCTTTCCTTGCCTTATCTGGTGGTGTCGTCGGTCTGGGTTCCTCTGTTGTGGTTGACTCGTTCGTGGTTGGGTTTGAGAGGTCCATTGGACGCTCTGCTTTGGAAAAGAAGGGAGATCCAACACTTGCGTGACCTGCCCATTAGGAAGTTATTCGTTCTTCATCTTTAATCTAGGCCAGTCCGCAGCAAGTTTGGAAGGATGAGCACGGCAGGGTGTTGTGCTCATTTGGTCGCTGATGCAACCCACCTGACCGCTGATTGTGTTCATCTGTCCTAGTGGTTGGGTAGCTGCCCCTTCTAGTTTGCAGGAAGCCCCAGGGAAGATCTCCTGTCATCCTTCTGATTGGCAATTGTCCCTAGTCAAGCCCGAGTGGATTGGTGTAGACGTAACGTGACTGATCTGACCCGAGATCTTCCGGTCTTCCATCGCATGCGTTTCATAGGGTCTAGGGTTACAAACCTCAATCGGAATGCAATTAGGGAAGTCAAGCGGTATCACTCGCTTCTGTTCTAAGGTTCCAATCTGTAAGGAGCCTTGTCTAAGATTTAGGTCCACTGAGTGATCGTATAGCCAATCTTGGCCAAGGATTAGGGGTTCTATCAGGTCGTCATCATGGCACACTAGTAGCTTTGCTGTCATGGTCACATCCTTAATGAGGATAGGAAGGTCCACCTCACCCATGCAAGGGGTTTCCATGCCTCCTAGCCCTATGAGGTATGCCTCAATTGGCCGCATTTCTATTCCTGAATCCTTATAGTGGGACCATCTAATCGCACTAGTCGCAGCACCTGAGTCACTTAAAGCCCTGAGCTCTTGGCAAGGGTTGCCGTGCTCTAGCCTGACTGTAATGAATGGTCTCCTGTCCACTATACTAGGATGAGTGGTTGACTTTACTTGACACATGGCCATGGGATATCTAGGTGTAGTTTCCGGATGGTTATCATGTTCTCTCCCTAGTCCTTGTCTTCTTAACTTCATGCGTTTAATGCGTTCTATTGCTTCTGCCTGAGCTTCCGCTCGTATTCTATTTTCTTCCTCCTTACGCTTCTTTGCCAACGTGAGTCGTCTAAGCATATCCTCAGTAAGAGGTTCCTGATATAGCTTGACTCTACAGCCACTAATATAATTAGGCATTATATCTCCTTCTAAAGTGGCTAATTGTACTACTCCACTTGTTGACAGTATGTTAATGATCATAGGTCCATAACCTCGTTTTCTAACTTACGTGCGTGTTGCTTTAGCGTATATACTAGAACTAAATCTCCTTCTTTTAGGCCTTTATCTTTCACATGTGCATCAAAATATGCTTTCTGTCGCTTCTTTGCTGCGTATATGCCTGCTGCTGCCTTTAGCCTGGTTTCTCCTAATCGTTCCAAGTCCATTATTCTCGCTGATAATTCATGGCCGGTCCACTGATGTTCTTGTGCAACCTTAAGGGTCGGTATCAAGAAGTCCAAAGGAAGCACAACATTCTGACCAAAAACCATCTGAAAGGGAGTTGCATTGAGTACGGTCTTGTAGGCGACTCGATATGCCCAAACAGCGTGGTGTAACTGTTTGTCCCAATCTGAACGTTTGTTGTTCACGAGTTTCGTCAGTACGTTACAAAGGATCTTATTAGTGCTTTCAGCCTGACCATTGGCCTGAGGATGATATGGTGCGGATTTCTTGTGAATCACCATAAAATCCTGTAACAAATATTCAATGACTTGGTTTAGAAAGTGAGTGCCTCGATCGCTCACTAACTCTATAGGCAGTCCATATCGTGTAAAGACATTCTCAAATAAGAATTTTGCAGTTGTGTGTGCATCATTCTTTTTCGTGGCTTTTGCCTCTACCCATTTCGTAAGATAATCTGTCGCAACAATAATGTATTCAGCATGTGTACCTTTTGCAGGGGGGTTAATGGGTCCTACAAAGTCTATACCCCACTTAGAAAATGCACGTCCGCCCATCATGGGTTTCAATGGCATTTCATCTCTACGAGTAGGAAACTGAGTTCTTTGGCACACATCACATCTCTTAACATAGGTATGAGCATCCATGTGAAGAGTGGGCCACCATAATCTTGCAAAGAGGATGGCTTTGATTATCCTTTCAGGTCCAAAATGACCTCCTGCAACACCTTGGTGTGCAGTCTCTAGTATGCTCAGATAATCGCTCTCATGAACACATTGTCTTAGATATCCATCTCGTCCTCTTTTGTATAGATTATTGCCAATAAGTGAATAGTCGTGAGCTTCTTGCTCTAGACTGCGTTGTCGAGCTAAGGTCATTCCTTGAGGGAATGTGTTCGTCCTCAAGTATGTCACTAATTGTTCACTCCAGTCTGGTGTGAGAGACACATGATATAGTGTAGCATGCTCTACTGGTGGTCTTTCACAACAAACATGGCATTCTTTACACAACTTGTAGACATCTGCTTCCATCGTAGGCCAATATACTCCTAGTCTATGCAGAGTCTGTAATGTTCTATGTTTTGAATGATGTTGCTTTAGTGCGCCTACATGTGCTAATTGCAACCAATTCGCATGTTCTGATTCATCTACACAACAAGCAAGAATCTTTTGATTATCCTGTTTATATATGCTTCCTGCCATTATTTGGTATCTCTGAGACTTGGTAATCTTTCCTTCTTTGATCTTTATCTTAGGATTCTTGGGTCCGTATGTCAGAATAGGGACTATAGGTTTAGCCCATTCTGGTGCTATCTCAAGGTTAAACAAATATGCGTCTGGTAACTCATCCACTACTCCTTGAGGAGCTTCTCCTGAGGTTAATCTTGAAAGGTGGTCAGCTCTAAGATGTGTCTTTCCTTTCCTGACTACTACTTCAAAATCGTACTCCATGAGTAATAGAAACCAACGTATTAGTCGTCCTGTGTTACAGGGTTTGTTGACTAGGTACAATAGGGCTTGATGATCTGTAAAGAACTTGAATTTGTTGGCCAACAAGTAGTGCCTAAACTTCTTTACTGCGTAGATCATCCCTAATCCTTCTCGTTCCGTCGTGGTGTAATTTCTTTCTGCTGCGTTCAATTGTCTGCTCGCGTAAGCTATGGGGAGATCTATGTTACCTTCATTCGTGGGTTGTGCTAACACACATCCTATGGCATAATTGGATGCATCTACATGTACATGGAATGGCTTACTCCAATCTGGGGTAGTCAATATAGGTGCTGAGCACAAGCGTCGTTTGAGTTCATTGAATGAATTTTCACATTCATTTGTCCATTCGAAATTGGTTAAAAGAGAGTACAAAGGCTTGGCTATGATTGCATACATGTGTATGAATCTCCTATAATAACCGCAATGGCCCATAAATGCTTGTACCTCTTTCACATTAGTTGGTCTAGGTAATTCTGCAATTACCTTCACCTTTTCTTCATCCGTAGAGATTCCATTTTTTGACACAATGTGTCCTAGAATTTTGCCCTGTCTGACCATGAAAACACACTTTTCTGGGTTCAAACAAACCTGATATTCTCGACATTTGTCAAATATTTGCCTTAACTCTGGGATATGCGTTTGCCTGATATTAGAATGAGCACATATGTCATCGACATAAACTTCCAAGCTCTTGCGTAAGAATTCCTTAAAAACATGACACATGAGTCACTGGAAAGTGGCGGGTGCATTTGTTAAGCCAAATGGCATCACACGAAATGCAAATATACCCCATTCAGTGGCAAATGCCGTCTTGTGTTGATCTTCTGGAGCAATGGCTACTTGATTATAGCCTAAAAATCCATCAAGAAAGCTGTAAACTTCCTTGCCCGCAACTCTTTCCAATAGATGTTCTGTGATAGGAAGAGGATAACTGTCTCTAATCGTGGCGGCATTAACTTTTTTAAGGTTAATACACACACGCAATTTTCCATTCTTCTTGGGCACAACCACAATGGGGGATACCCATTCGGTATGCTCAATTTCGTAAATGAATCCTGCCTCTATCAAGCGATCTATCTCCTCTTTAATCTTCGCAGCATAGTTATCATTGTACGTGTACGGTTTCTGTTTTGTCGGTTTTGCATCTGGAGTCATAGGGATTCTATGAGAACATATATCTGGATCTACTCCTTTCAAATCTTTGTAACTCCAAGCAAAAACATCTCTATATTCGCGTAATAGGGCAATTAGCTCTTCTTCTTCTTCAGTTGTCAAATCATGCCCTATGTATGTACATTTTTCTTCTTCTCCTTCTATGGCTACGATTATTTTCTTGGTTTTCTCTCGGTTATCATATACTTGTCCGTCATTCGCCTTTCTATTGGGCATTCGTACCATGATCCTTCTATCTTCGATTTCATATTTCTTGAAATTCTCGGGTACTTCAAATAAAGATTCTTCTTTTTCTGACATGGTTTCCTTCTTCTTTCTTTTCTTGCCTTCACTCTTGTTAGTCACTTCCGTGGCTAACCTCACCTCATTCGTAATTTCCTCGTGTCTCTGAGTGTGAGTCTCTACTTCGAAAAAATATTCTTCCTCTGATGCAAAGGGTGGGTCCATGATAATTGATTCTAAATCGAAATCGCTTGCATCCTCAAATGCATCAGTGTTAGGTTCACACTCTTCTAAAATTGCATCGCACATGATTGGCTCTATCGTGAAAACTGAAATGTCATAGCCATCCTCGTCACAGTGGGGTGTCCATTGTTCTTCATTGATGGCTACATCCATGGTTGCTAGGATTTCTGCCCAACCATGGGGTTCAAACTCTTCATCTGGAAATACTACAGGTGCGTAAGCTGGATCCTGAAGGGTTCGTGGATTTTGTTCTGCACCTAAGGTCCTGGCTTCTAACCTTACTTCCTCTTGTTTGGCTACTTTACACATCCATAAATGAGTATCCTCATGCAACCAAGAAGGATCTGATTCTAATGAGTGCACGGATTCCGTCTCTACTGGTGTCTTATGGATGGTATTCCATTGTATTGGGGGTACATCTCGATGTGAATAGTCTTTAAGATTGACTTTGGTAGTCACTCCTAAATGTTGCAAGTACAAAGAATTGGTTCCCCAATCTTGTACAATTTGCAACTGACGCATGAATGGTCGTCCCAATATCATCTCATATGCATTATTTTTTGCAAAGTCACAAATGGAAAAGGTATGCTCAAATTCTACACCACAAGTGGTGAGAGATATGCCTTCTAGTAAGCCTAATGGTTTTTCTATGTGTCCGTCAGCCATTTGCAGCTTCATCCTGGTGGGTCTTAATGCTGGCTTACCCCAACGTTTCCATAAAGCGGTGGTAGCTATGGCTACTCCGGCTCCTGAATCTAAGATGGCTTTCGTGGTGTAGCCCTGATGGGTTATTGGAAGATAAGTGTTACCTTCCTCTCCTTCGCTCACATCTCCAATCTTTTCTACGGGTATCTCTGGTACCTTATTTTGTGATCCTATTTGTGAGGGAGTAGTAGCAAGCTCGGGGAATTGATTTGCTACATGTTTCCACAGTTCTGGTTTTATCTTCAGCAGCTCCTCTAGAGTGAGATTACACTGTACTTTGGTATTCTTGATCACTTCCGTGTTTCTAGGGATTACTGATTCTTCATTCCTCACTATTGTCGTGGGTGCTCTCATACTGATAGACTTTGCTTCCCAAGGTCCTGTGAACTGAGGTAATTCTTGTAAAGAATTAGATTCAAATCTTGTGTGTTCACTCAGTTGTTCTTCCTCTACATCATCGTATATAGAGGGAATGTCTTGGGGAAATTGTTCTTGCAAGTCATCTATTTCCTGAATAGGAGGATGGGTTCCTTGTTCCTTTCTCCACTTCTCTTCTTGTATTTCTCTCAAAAATTCATGTGAATATTTATGTATGGAAGACAAATTGTCTTGACTTTCTGAGTTGGGTACTTGAGACAGGGATGGCGCATTCCTTTCCTGTGTCTCTGGGACAATAGGGTTCCTAAGCTGATCCTTTTTCTCTTTGCTTTCAATCAAATATTCTAGCCTCTCCATTAGTCCTTGAAAGTGTAGTTCAGGTTTTGCCATGTTATTCCAATTAAGATATCTAGAGGCTTCAAACAAAGCTTGTGCTAGTTCTACCATCTTCATGCAAAGTTTAGTTCTCTCAATTTCTAGATCAGCTCGAGGGTAGTTTTTACTCATTTCAGCTACCTGAGGTCCCTCTTTTAATCTAGCGTGATATGCACGAAACATCATGTCTAGATTTTCTGGTATGGGTTCCGCTAAAACTGATCCTGATTTCTGAGCTGGATTCTCTTGATTCAAGTCTTGTGAAGTCAATTCTAGGATTTTGGCTCTAGACTCTTTTAAACTTCCTTCCAACTCAGTTATCTTTTTACTCCACTTTCTCTTTATTCTTTCTCTAGAATCTTTCCAGGATCTTGTCTTTTTACTACTAGATTCTGCAACTTCACTAGTTCCGGCTACTTTCTCCTGATTAAGCTGTTGGTTCTGTAAGAGCGCATGGGCTCTTGTTATAGCTTGGATAGGCACGTATGTAGGGTTGGATCCATCTGCGTTGTTTACAATACCTATCACATTGATCGGTGTCACATTCGAAGCGTTAACTGGATTTTAGGACAATCTTTGATTATGTGCTCTTTGCCACAATCAGCACAAAAGCCTTGGATGTTATAGTACTGTGATTGTCCTGCTATCGGGGGATGTGGACAATCCTTTATGAAGTGATCTCCTTGGCACCTAAAGCATGGTCCTCTAGTGCCCTGTGGTCTCTGTTGTCTTAATTGGGGCCGTGGATTTGGGTTTGTGTACATCACATTAGCATAGTCTGGCTCCCAACTAGGTTCCACTGGTGGACTATCATAATGATATGTTTCTACGTGTTCTGGTGACTCTGTGTAATATGCGGGTGGACTATCTACATGCGTAGAGTCAAAACTGTTTGAGTTCCGGTCATTCTCTGTGATCAAAGGTGAAGAAGGCACTAAGGCCCTACTTAGGTTCTCTTCTGCAGCAGCGTATTTGACTGAGATGACATTCGCTGGTGGGGGTGGCTGCTGAGCTAAGACAGGTTGAGGTCTCTGTTGAGCCTGGTATGGGTAGTTTTGAGGAGGCCTATAGTAATAAGGCTGAGCATTGTATTGGCCTTGATACCTACCTGGCTGTGGGTATGCTTGCAGGTAGTTCTGTCTCACGGTCTGCTTGTTGTATGGGCAGTCCTGAGCCGTATGATTTGTGTATCTTCTCTCAATTGTACAGTATTGGCCATTAGGGTTGGCTTGTGGTTGTGGTGCATTGGGGCACACACTTGCCATATGGTCACCACCACAGGTGTAACAACGCTTGTTCATTAGTACCCTAGGTTTGCTAGAAACTCCTAGTTTCTGGGCCACTTTTTCTGCTAGGTCTTCTATTGAGCTAGACAATTTTGTGGATGCTAGAGATGAACAGTCTGAGTCCTTATAGACCTTTGAGAGTTCCAACTCGTCTCCTAAGTTGTCCTCAATGTCTATACAAATTCTTACACATTGCTCTAGCGTTCTGGGTTCTTCTAGGTACACGTAGGAGCGTAGTTTAGAGCTCAACAAGCCATCTAAAAACAATGACACTTGCTTGGCTTGTGAGGGTAGCTCTTGCATTGGACATCGTTCAACATATTGTCTAAACCTACGTTCTGCCAGTCTTACTGTTTCCTGAGGGGTCTGTTTGAAGCTATGAATCAACAAAGACGTGTCATGTCTAATCCCACTTTTAGAGAATTCAGTGATGAATGACTCTAAAAAGTGATGGATGTCTCTAAATTGCCTTTGTTGCAGAGGTTGGAACCAAGTTAAAGCGGTATTCTTTAATGTTAGTCCAAATGCGTTGTATTGCGTGAACATGTCCTCAACTTGTTCGGCTCTTAGTACTTGCTTGAATTCTGCGACGTGGTCATAGGGATCTCCTGTCCCATCAAAGTAATTCTTCATTGATTTTACTAACTGTGTGGGTCTCAATATTCTTGCGTGTTCACGTGGTCTGGTTAGAGGAAAATCATCTCTACCACCTGGTATTCCATGATCTCTTTGTCTATCTGCTCTATTAGTGTCCGTGGTTGTTCTATCTCTCCCCATGGGATGAGTGAAGCTTACTTCGGGTCTCTCTTTATTTCTTTCTCTTTGATTTCCATGTGTTGATGATGTTCCTGCCCCTTGTTGACTTGTATTCATGTTCGCCCTAGATGGAGGGAATACCAATTCACCTCTCCATGTGTATGTGTTTCTAGCGTGGTCAGGTACCACAAAGACTCTTTCTGAAGTCTCATCAAGGTATACGACCTTTCCAGGTGTATCCGGGTCCTTGAACTCGTATATAGTGATGATACCTACCTCACTAAGTATTTCGGTCTTGTATCTCCAAAAGGCTTCATCAGTTTCTTTATTTACAAACAACTCTATGTTTCTGTTGTCCTGAGGGATCCAATCCGGGATTAGTACTCGTGTCAGTACAGATTTCCCTCTAGGTGTTCTAGGCTCTTCTAATGGTTCTTTTCCTTGAGGTTTTGCTTCCGTCTCTGGTTGAATCACGCCAAACTCGTTGGTATTGTTTGGCTGCATACTTAAGATGTACATCGTTCCTTCCTTGTCTATGTACGCGTCTCTCTCGAATTTCACCACTGGATGTTCCAATCCAATGGGTTGATCGGGGTTGTGCATTTGCACCACTTGCCTTCGCAAACCATCCTCATAGATGCGAGCACCTAATCGGTTGGTTCGGAGAAACTCTAGTTGTGTTCTATAGGGTCCTTCTGGTTTTTCTAAATAGGCTACATTCGACCCTCCTTCTGGTTTTTCTGTGCTAAATGCCATTTCTGAATCACTAGTATCTGAGCTCTCGTAGGGATAACTAGTGTTCAATTGTTGAGCCCACGATCGTGCAGTAGTTCTTACACTTGCCTCTGATGATCTAAGGCTTCGCCGGTCTGACTTACCTATATGTTTGCCCGATCTAAGGTTCATTAATTTTCTTCCTTGCACACTCAGTACACGCTCAGATCGTCAATGATTCTTTGTTATTACTTTCTTGATTCTTTTTAAATTTCTTTAGATTCTTGTCTTAATGTATGCGTCAGGAATTCGACTTTCTGTGGTACTTTGAGTTCTCATTCCGTCAGACTTATGTTCTTTCCTTTAGGTTTTCGTGTCACACACCTTTACTTTAGTCTTGGACTTGACAAATTTAATTCTCTTGAACTTGAGGCATTCCTATCGTCTTAATCCACAATGCTAACGTTTATCCTAAGCTAAGAATTGACTGAGGGGGTTGAGTAATCTTCCAACCTCGAGTCAGCTTTTCTGGTTGCTCTGATGCCCAAGAAGCCGCGCTTCCCAAGCTTTATGCCCTTCACTTCCTTGCCTTGGTTGCCTTTGATTGCCCTTGCTAGACCTGGAAAAATTCAATATTAGACCAATTCACAGTTGGATGATCAAACACTTGAGTATATACACCTTTTAAGTCCCTTCCCTTTTGCCCAACTTTTCAATGTTTGCCCCCTGGCTTTCTAGTCCCAAACTAGGTCAAGAGCTTTCTAATGAGCTATTAAGCTCAAAAAACGGACTTCGGATGAAAAAGTTATGACCGTTCAGGCCCTGGGGGGTAAAAACTGACAAACCGGTGTTTCTCCAAATATGAGCTAAGGGGTCTCCTATGAGTCTAATCACCCAAAAATTTCCCAAAAATAGCCCCAAAATTGGCCAAAAAATGAAACCCTAAAATTTGCGATGGGGGTGCACAATCGCGATGGTGTGAGACAATCGCGATGGTCTGGGACCGTCGCGATGGCGTGAGGGTGAACCGTCGCGATGGCGTGAAAGTGGACAATCGTGATGGCTCGATCAGGCGGACAATCGCGATGGCTCGATCAGGCGGATAATCGCGATGGCATCAGTCAACGGTCAACGTGAACAATCGCGATGGTCCAAAGTGAACCGTCGCGATGGTCACAGATGCGATGGCGTGAGCCAATCGCGATGGTCTGGGCGCGATGGCGTGAGCCAATCGCGATGGTCCAAAATTTCGAGTTGTCGCGATGGTGTGAGGTGCGAGCCGTCTCGATGGTCTCGCTTGCCACGTGGCACCGTCGGCGCGATGGCGTGAGCCAATCGCAATGGTGTGGGGTCAACCGAACAATCGCGATGGTCCGCGAACAATCGCGATGGTCCAAATGAACCGTCACGATGGCGTGAGATCGTCGCGATGGTCCGGCCGAGCCGTCGCGATGGCGTGAGCCTATCGCGATGGTGTGACACAATCGCGATGGTCTGAGACCGTCGCGATGGTCCACCAAACTGAGAATTTCTAAAATGCGTATGTGGATTCGTAGATGCGCAAGGGTCGCCTACACGCCTGTGTGGTCGCTTACCTCAAATTCCGAAGTTTGCAGACCATCGCGATGGTCTGACACACTCGGAAATTTCTGACAGAAGGTGATTTTCTTACCTTTTTGCAGCCTTCCTGATGCACTGGAGTACTGTACCTGCAAGAAAACTCAAGAAAGCAAAAGCACACACAAGCACAAAAGCTCTCTCTCACTCTCTCGCATGCACAAATGAGGGGAAATGAGGAGAATGGGTGGATATGGTGAATTTTTTGATTTTTTTGGAGATGAAGATGATGATGCGGTGATGAAGATGGAGTGCGGGGGAGGTGAAAAACACTAAAAACTAAGTAAAAACAACAACAAAAACTGAAATTTTTACCTTCCAACGCCACTTCTTGCTATACTCTTACCATGACACATTCGTCCTAGACTCGATCCCCGGCAACGGCGCCAAATTTGGTGTTGCTCTAGCACAATGGTAAGTACCACGTTAAGAAGCTTCACCTCCTTAATTGTCAATCCGCGGAAGAGATAGGAGTGATATGAAGATCGTGAATGTGAGATGATGTGAGAGTGAAGGTGAGAAGCACCAAGATGCACACACACATACACACACACAATGAAGAGACAAGCAAGACACAATGGAAGGTGGGAATTTAGCTCTATTACTCAAGAACACTATTACAAGCTCAAAAATAGCTCTAAGCTCACACTAACCAACCTCAAAAATGAGCTCTCTAGCTCTTTTTATAGTTTCTAGACTAGTTTTGACCGGTTTCACATCTAGTGACCGGCATAGTTAAAAATTAGGTCCTAGATGCTATTTGGAAGGGTAAACGGTGTCTAAAAATAAAGAAAATTAATACGCTTGTTCTACCTAAGCTCCTCAAGCTCGAGGACTCCTCGGCTTGCACAAAATGGAGCTATGGGTTACAAAATGGGGTTTTCTATGTTACATATGTTACAATAGTGATGAAAATCACTGTTGGAGGTTTTTGAAAAGTATTTTTAGAACATGATTCTTTGAAAAAAGATTCCACTAGCTTCCTGCTCCGTCGTTACATGCTTCCGTGTCTTCTATGCCTCTGGCTGCTTCCAACAAACAGCCATTTCAGCTTCTTTTCTCTTTGCCTCTTTTGCAGCCAGTTTTGGATAGTTCTTTATGATATGATTGTTTCCTTTATAGTACTTACAAAAGAATTTCTACGTTTCTAATTTCTTTTCATCTTTTTCTTCCTTCTTCAAATGTGCAACATTTGCAGATTTATGCTTACTAGTAGATGAGATCCATTTACCTTTGCCCTTCTAAATAACCAGGAAAGCTTGATCTGCAACACACATAATGGACCTGTTCTGCCTAGACTAATCTTCCTGCAATAGAACAAAGACTAACTCCTCAAATGTCAAGGCATTTGGATTTCCTTTCATCATCAAACAAAGAGTAGAAGAAAAACTCTAATATGAATCAGGAAGACCATTCAGATCGGTATGTACAAGTTGTTACAATAACAAAACACTACTCCTACTCTACTCACATGGAGACATCTAACAAGTTATGGAGGAAGGAACAAAAGATAACAAAACATGATTAATGAAGTAAATAGAAATGAACTTACAAAATATGCTCTATGAGCATGGAGACTCCATGAGGAGAGGGAGCACACTCTTGGCAATGAACTAGAGTGGAATGACGTGTGGAGTGAAGGGAGGCCTTGCTTATATGGAGTTTGGGAAAGTCCCTTGCATGTGGGATAAATGAGCTTGCATGAGAATGAAAGTGAGTTGGGACAAAAGGGTGGAGCATGGAAGTGAGTTGGGACAAAAGGGTGGAGCATGGAACTCTCAACACCCCCCCTCCATGTGATGACCCTTTAGTTTTTAATATGGGAGACTAGTGACATATGGGATCACTTAGTCCATTGGTTTTAGGATCTAAGGACATATGTGATCCTTAGACATAATCTTGGACATATGGGATCCAAGTGTGGGACATATGGCATCCCTTGGGTTTATGTTCCATGGAGATATGGGATCCATGGTTTGTGGGGACCATATGGGATCCCTTAGGCATATGAAAGGTTTACATCATGGGGTAGGTAGTGTTAATGAGATGCTTTAAAAGAGAGATTCCTTACAAATGGTTGCTTTGGGTGACTCATCAAATTCTTCATCACGTCTTTCCTCACTAATGTTGGCATATTTCTTGGGTTTGTAGTAACATTTCTCTTCAGGATGATTTGTTCTTTTGCAGAAGCGACATGGTTTGTACTTTTGATGAGGTGGTTTCTTCTTGCTGAACAAAGATTTCTCTTGAGAGGAGTTGTGGTTTTGAAGGTTCTTTTCTTCATCAAGGAGAGCAGCTTCAACATCACTAAGGGTTGGTTGTGGAAGGAGCCTAAGTGTGGTGATGATGTGCCCATATGAATCTTGGGGAAGACTTCGTAGAAGTAAGGCAATGAGTACATCTTCATCAAGCTTTTTGTCAATGTCAACAAGTTGAGTACACATACTCTTGAAGATATTGAGATGGGAGGCCAGAGAGGAGTTTGGCTCCATTTTGAGATCAAATAAGTTCATAAGGAGGGTGATTTTGGAAGATTTGGCTTTAGATCCAAAAAGATGATCAAGCTTTGCCCAAGCATCATAAGCGGTGCCTTTCTCATCAATGTGATGCACATAATGATCACTTAATCCTAGGGCAATGGTAGATAGTGCTTTCTCGTCCTTGATTTGCCAAGAAGCTTCACCTTCTCTCGTAGCGGGTTTCTTCTCCTTGCCACTAGCAATGCCCCATAGGCCTTTCTTCATGAGCTTGTATTGCATTTTGACTTGCCAAGTGTGGAAATGTAGGCCATTGAAGGTGGACTTGTTCTTTTCCTCCATAGTCAAGAATGAGGTAGGGGTTCGAATGGAGAAGCTTGCTTAATAAAGTATTTGTCTCCCTTCAATGTGCACCTGAAAATGGAGAGAAAGACTTAGTGCTAATATACCAGGGAGTACAAAGGAAGGTCTTACCACTTATGAATGTGGCACTGTCTAGTCCTTTTACAAAGGGGCTTGAGTGATGTGGAGCGCAATAAGATTAACGCTTTAGAGAGCTAGTGCATTTTTCTAATACCTTACAGAGAGTGCAAATGTATACATCATGTGAACATGTGGCACTAGGATGAATTTTTGAATTCAAAATCTCTTCAAGCACTTAACCTGATAATATATATCTTCAATTACCCTAGTATTTCTATCTCTATCTAAGCATGCCAAAAATAGTGGAATGATAGAGAAACACATTAAAAGAAAAACATGCAGAAGAGTTGTATGATATCATTGATTGGGTAATCCTCAGTACAACAATGGCAGCATTCGGGAATCCAGACTGTCTTTTCTCTCTGCCTCCTTTATGGGTGTCCATAGAGAGTTTGGAAGTGGTATAGCCTCCGTGTCTTTTCACCTTCATTTGAAATGATGTGTGCCTGACACGGCGACACATTGCCTGCAAGAGCAATGAATTCTGCCAACATTGAATGATACATTGCATATAGCGTTTGTGAAGTTCAAAGAACTGTCTGGAAGGTCGGAACTTATGCCCCGCGCGCACACCTTCAAATGCCTAAAATCTACGAAAACGTATGATGTTGGTGGATGCACTTAGACCATGTTGTTGCACTGATTTGGGAAGTTCAGAACGCGTCTCTCTGTTCTCTCTCTCTTTCTCTCTCCACAGAGAGAATAGGTGGGCAACGACACCTCCATTACCAGAGGGTGGTCTTGTAAGTAGCTGTAGATGCGACGTTGTAGCCACCTTCTTCTGCACATACTTGCGGTTGTGCTAAATGGTTGATTCAGTTAACCATGCAACAAGTGAATGTCAGGTTTTACTTCTACTTGCATATCCTTGTTGCGCATATCCACCTCCTCTGGTTGACTCACACATAGGCATGTCGGCCGAAACACTACTGTGGCACCATAGAAGCTTCATTTCCTCTGTGTAGCTGGCGAATGCACTGTCGTTTTATGACGTTTTTCTTGCGATCCTCATTTATTGGAAGAGATGCATAAATCTCTTGCTTTCTTTATGCACACAAGTTGGACTTCGAATTACTACGTGTAGAATAACCATGCGCATGCTCATCGTGATGGTGCTATATCCATGAGCATTGGCATGTGTCATTGAACACCAGCTTCACTGTGCTGCTCATATCTATAGCATCTCGAAGGGAGAGAATTTTTGAGATGAAAAGTTAACAATGCAATAGGCACGTGCATAGTGACCGCAAATGATGCTTCACTTCTCATCATACTTTATGCCATGTGTTTACTCTCAGGTAGTGTAATGGGCATCATGGAAAGGAAGTTGCATTTGTTTCATGTTAAGGAATCCTCGATGTAGTGCTTCTTGATGCAGTAGATCTATAGTTTTGCACTGCAGTAATGCAAGAAGGAATTGAATACTGCATAAGAGAAACATAGAGGGTGTGTCTATGTCGGCTGAAGATAGTTCCTCTTTTCCTCCTATGACAGCAACACTCTCCTACGTGTTCATCCACCTTTGCGGTATTCCTAACTAATGGAAGTAAGGAGTTAAGAGGGGAAGCTCCAGTTTCATTCGAATGGTACACCACAAGAACACATGAAATCAATGTGCACGACTTCAATGAAAACATCCTTCGCTTGCTGGTGGGAATGGGCAGACATTGAGGTGTGTGGCATATGGTAGTGACAAATGACCAAGATATTTCTTGCTCGTGTCAGACTCAGCGAATATCGATAGCGTTATGCCTCCACGTGGCTCCTCAAAGAGAAGATTGAAGAAAGTAAAACAAAAAAAGAAAATAGTGCATATCTTGCAATAATCCATGAGCAATACTTAAAAAATCCTAAAATGCATGTAAACATTCTTATTGAAGATCATAGTGCTAAAAAATTACTTGATTTACATGAGGAAATGCTAAGGTGATAAAAGTCAAAAAATTTCACAAGTGAGAATATTATCTGAGGGATGGAGGGAGGGAGGAAGACTAGAAAAATTGGAACTAAGAAACTTGAACTATAAAAAGCATAACCTATGCTCTGATACCATGTTAAAATAACAAAACACTACTCCTACTCCACTCACATGGAGACATCTAACAAGTTATGGAGGAAGGAACAAAAGATAACAAAACATGATTAATGAAGTAAATAGAAATGAACTTACAAAATATGCTCTATGAGCATGGAGACTCCATGAGGAGAGGGAGCACACTCTTGGCAATGAACTAGAGTGGAATGACTTGTGTGGAGTGAAGGGAGGCCTTGCTTATATGGAGTTTGGGAGAACTCCCTTGCATGTGGGATAAATGAGCTTGCATGAGAATGAAAGTGAGTTGGGACAAAAGGGTGGAGCATGGAAGTGAGTTGGGACAAAAGGGTGGAGCATGGAACTCTCAACACAAGTGAGCTATCTGGTATAACTTCATCAACAGAAATCAACTGTTCCTTCAAGTCTTTGATCTTTGTTAGAAAATTGTCCATAGAATCACATTCATTCATATGCTCACTCTCCAACTGTTTTTGGAGGTAAGCAACACGAGCCTCATTCCTAGCCTGGTACAATGTGATAAGTGTATCCCAAGCATTCTTAACTGCTCCACAAGAGCAAATGTGAGGAACAATGGCACGTTTGACAGACAAGGCTATCAATGCATGTGCCTGAGCATCTCTTCCATCCCAACAAATTTGCTTTGTAGTAGGTGCAGCAGACATCATAGCATGAATATGAATCTAAAGAATATCAACATCTTCAATGCCATTTGCATCAGCTTCAATACCTGTATTTGCAGGTGTAATAGGATGTTTTTCAACACCCTGCACAATGTTCCACAGTCCTTTTGCAACCAATATATGTCACATCATACAAGACCATAATGGGTAATTGGTACCGTCCAACTTTTCCTCAATAGCCAACATACAGAATACATCACTGCTTTCAGCCATGGCCACTGACTAAAATACCCTAATGCAAAAAAATGACTATATCTGAAGTTGAACATAACTACCATATCAAGTTTTGCTAAACTTGTAGCAGGCTTCCAAATGCTTATAATGGCGAACCAAAACTTATATATATCTTTGGCACAAAAAGACAAAATAGCCTACATAAGCACTATGATAGTGTGTTTGAAGGCCAAAACGAGCTCAGATCGCAATTTTAACACCACAGAATGAAGTTGTTTTGTGCTTCAAATCACCCTGAGTATGCACACCAAATTTCTTGCGATTTTGAGATTGTGATCAGAGGAGTTTCAACAATGCCCTAGATGAATCGACGACCTGCTCTGATACCAATTGTTGGAGTTGGATGTCTATGAAAGCACACAAACAACAAAATGAAGAAGAAGAAGCTTGGAGCACAACACAAAATACTGAATGTATTACCACTAGAATGTACAAAGATATGTAACCTGTTAGGGCTATAGGCATATATACAAGCTGAGGGAAAAAAACCTCCTAAAGAGGGAAAAAAGTGCCTCGATGGTCCTAGTGTGTTCACACACATCAATACCTAAATATATCAACACTAAGTTCGGGTGTGCCATGAGATTCATTCCTCCACACAACCTTCCACCTGGAACAAGCTACAGAAATTAGCTTCTTTCACTGTGCATAGTAAAAACTTTGTGATTGATTTTTTTCTCTCTTTCTGCAATGACAGTGGAACAGAGGAGGTTGTTGATTGTTTTTAGCACACAGATATGCAAAACTCTTTCTATTTTCTTGCTCCCTCTCTACAGAGGAATAGCAAAGAAAGTAGTGCTCTCTCTCTCTCTCAGTTTTGTCAAAGATAGTGGAATCTGCTGCTTTGTGAAGGTCAGGAGGATAGGACTGCTTTCTCTGTTTCTCTCTCTGTCTCACACCTAATAGATATGATCTAGGTTTGGATTTTGTTATGCTAACACACGTTGATGAGCCTTCTTGCTACAAAGGCTATGCAGACAAAGGATCATGTCCAGCAAGACATTCCCTCTATTTATAGGGAGCTGGAAGATGTGCAATCAAGTGAGAGATTAGACTTTGAATCCAACTCCTTATAGGAATTGCCACATTTTAAAAGCTGTTGGGAATCTAAATCTATTCAAATGACAACACCCATAGTCATGGTTAAAAATGACAAATCGATCCTACCAAGGAGCCCTAACATAATTAAAAACACTAAAGTGGAGTGCCATATCACTTTAGAGGAGCTAATAAGAATCAAACCAGAGTTGTGGAAGCATGTAGCAAACCAATTGCCTGAAGTTGTTAAATCCCACTCTCAAGTAGGAGTAGAGAAAAAGGTACCAGAGATATCTATAGATAAGATAGGACACATGAGTGAAGGAGAAGAAGGAAACATGTATCTACCTATCACATACCAAGGCTACACAATGAAAGCCATCCTAGACTTAGGAGCAAGAGTTGTCATCGCCACCACTTCCCTATTGAAGCGATGGGGCAAACCAGCTTTAAGGCCTACTAGGATGAAGTTGCAAATTGCAGACAAACATATCGCAAAGCCTCTAGGATTTCTAGAAGGCATCACTCTCAATACTTGTGGTGTAGAGTTTGAGCATACATTTTCCACATGTGAGTTTGGAAAGAACCATGTGTACAAGACGATTTTAGGTAGACCTTTCATGAGGCAATTGCAGATAGTTCAAGATTGGTGAACCAATTCCTTGTACTTACAATATTTAGGGGTAACTACCAAAGTCAATCTCAAGGACTACTCTCATAAAGATGTACCACCCTTGCAATGGAACCCAATCCATAAAACACTAGAAGAGACAAATTCGATGAATTCCATAGGATCAGATCCTTCATGGATGCATAAGGATATGCATTTATGGATGTCTAAAGTTGTAGTAGAAGAGGAAAAGTGAATAAAAGCCAGAAACCTAGGTGCCATAGAAAATGCTAGATCAGTCCAAGACCCAGTGTACACATGTATGATCTTTCCAAATGATAATTTTGAACCACATGGTTGGGAAAAAATCCTAACAATGACGGACATAGTGGTAAATGAAGAGCAATGGACCCCTCATTCTAATGAAGATGAACGTGACATTTCGATGTTCATGTATGAACCCATACTTGAGGAATGTGAACCTAGTATAGAGGTAGTAGGAGAAGTTAGTGATGAGGATGTAGAATCTATCATTGTGGATCCCTTCCGTACTTCAAAAGAAGAGTATATATACTTGGTAGAAGCAAAGACCCGAGAGCAAAAGAACACTAAGAATGATGTGATGCTAACTTCAACTATGCAAGTAGATAAAAAAATTAAGAAGAAGAAACAAAAGAAGACTAAACCCAAACAAGAAGATGATAAAAAGAATCCTTGTTTGAAGTGCCAGACTTTCAAGAAATACAAAGTAGAAGATAGAAGAATCATGGTAATAATTCCTAGATGAGAAGCTCTAATAAGAGAAGCATATGGCAACAAAGAGCAGACTAAGAAAATATTTGTAACCATAGAAGACGAAGAAGAAAGGTGTAAATACATATGACATGACCTGAGTGAAGAATAAGAATGAGAATTGATCAACCTGCTAAGAGAATATAGAGATGTGTTTGCATAGAACTACAAGGACTTAAAAGGAGTGGACCTAGAGATATGTTAGAGGCAAAGCCAACAAAGCAGAAACCTTACACATATAATGATAATTATGCAAACAAGTTAAAAGAAGAGACAGTTCAATTGATAGAAGTTGAATTTATCTATGATATTGAGCATACAAAATGGGTGTTCCCCATTGTTGTAGTTCCCAATAAGAATGGGAAGTTTTGTGTGTGCATTAACTAGAAGAAATTTAATGCCTCCACAATTCGAGATAGTTATCCACTTCCAATCATTGAACACATGTTAGAGCAAGTAGTGGGCAAGGAAGTATATACCTTGATTTTCAGGTTACAATCAAATAGCCATTGCCCCAAAAAATCAACAGAAAACTTTTTCCACCAAATGGGGTATCTTTGCATTTCATGTGATGCCATTTGGGATCACCAATGCATCTGTTACATTTCAAAGGATGATGTTTCATGTGTTCAAGGATTCCTTGTAGAAAAATTTAGAGGTCTATGTGGATGATTTATGTGCTCATTCCCACATCAGAAAGGCTCATATCCCAAAGCTCAGATAGATATTTGACAAATGTAGAGAATATCAAGTGCACTTGAACCTAGAGAAATGTGTTTTCATGGTCAAGCAAGGCAAGATTTTAGGCCACACTGTGTCGAATAATGGCATATCAACATATGAAGATAAAGTGAGAGCTATTGCCAAGTTGCCTAGATGCAAAACGATCAAGGAAGTACAAGCTTTTATGGGTCACTATGGATACTATCGATGGTTTATCCACATGTATGCAAGAATTGCAAAGCCTCTGTACAACCTCTTGACAAATTTTGAGTGGAATGATGAATGTGAGAAATCATTCATACAATTCAAATGAAAATTGTGTTCATCCCCAATCTTGAGAATGCAAGATTGGAATAAGCCATTCCACGTTCACATGGATGCTTCCAATTTTGCTATTGGATGCATGCTAGGACAATCAACAAGTGAAGGGAACAGTGAACTTTCCACCGTATATGCAAGTAGGCAACTCAATGTTGCCGAAAGATATTATATGAACATTGAGAGTGATGTATTAGGCATGGTCTATGTGGTAAAGAAATTTAGACACTATTTGCTTGCAAATAAGTTTAAATTCTTTACAGACCATCAGGATCTACTATACCTAGTGAACAAATCTTGCAACACAGTCATATTAGTAATATGGTTTCTCTTACTAATGGAATACAATTTATCAAAGGGAAAACCCACCTAAGGATGGATCACCTTTCTCCACTTACTTTTGGTGAATCCATGCAAGGAGTATTAAATGAACTTCTTGAGTCTTATTTGTTCAATTCAAAAGTAGTTCCCAATTGGGCTAAATAGTAAGTGCCAATTCTCACATTCGGCAAGAATCCGATTATAAAAACATGAGAGAGATTTTCAACTCATAGAAATATCATATACTCATAGGGGTTATTTATAAGCAAGAAAACCAAGGCATCTTATTTGTTTTGTGTGGAAGAAGAAGAGCATGATAAATGGTTGCAACACATGTAGGTGCATTAGGGCAACACCACTCAAAACACAAAATCCTACATACTCTAAAGAGATTAGGCATGTATTGGCCAACCATGGAAGAAAATGTATATAGGTTGCTCAACAATTGTCCTACTTGTATTAACAGACCACCCATTGAACATGCCACTTTATATCACAGTGTCATTAATGCCAGATTGAAGCAATTCATTAGTTGACTTTTTGAGGATGAAAACATTCCCTCAAGAGGTGACCTTACCACGACAAAGGAGTCTATAGCAAGAGGCTCAATATTACATGCTCACTGACAATATTTTGTACAAGCATGGATGAGATGGATACTTGAAACTATATATACATGAGAGCGAATACTTGATTATATTAGAAACTACACATCAAGGTGTTGTAGGAGGACACATTGGACTTGATCGAGTGATCAATTATCTTACTAAATGGGTAGAAGTGAAAGCTACTATGAAGAATGATGCACATACAGCCCATAGAGCTTGTGAGCATGGTCATCCATAAAAAATCCGCACCCTATCACCCACAGGCAAACAAACATGTCGAGCGCACTAATAAGATCCTGTGTAATGTATTGACCAAGATTATCAATAACAAATGTTTTTATTGGGATAAACACCTACATCATGCTATTTGGGCATATGGAGTGGCCTATAAAATGGTACTCAATGCCACTCCCTTTCAAATGATTTTTGTGAAAAAATGTGGTGCTGCCATTAGACTTCTTGATACCCACTCTCAAGGTTGCACAAGAGCATCAATGGACAAGCCACAAACTATCTTCTAGGATCATGGATTTAGAGCACTTAGGAGAGACTCGGTTGAGAGAAACAGTAGGAATATATGCAACTAAGAAGAGATAAAAGAATTCACTACAACATATGAGGGGCATAACAATGTTAGCCATACTGATGATGATGCCCCAGTGTCAGTATGACTATTGGAAATCCTTGGAAAGACCATGTTAGTCATACTAAGGGTCACTTGACCATCAATATAAGTATTAAAAGTTTTTTCTAGTATATGCATTGAAAAATATTAGCATCGGCGGTATAGGTGTCAGTATAGGCATCAATATAAGCGTCGATATATGCATCGGTAAATTCTTGGAAACATTGATGCTCATACCAGTGCCTATACCGATGCCTATACAAATAGCGTGTTTTAATAACCCAACCCGAGAGCAAAAATTAGACATTCGCTACTGTTTTGAATTGCATACTGCTATCAATTTTGTGCATGCATACATTATGCTCGTCCACCTACATTGTGATCATCTTGTGCACACACACACACATACACAAAGATCTCTCTCTCTCTCTCTCTCTACACACATCCCTCTCTCTAGATCTCGAATCTTGGTATGTGATGCACATAATCTTTCACCCTTTCTCTTTCTCTTTCTCTATGTTTTCTCTTTTCTAATTTCTCATTTCTTTGATGTTGCAAGAGATTTTTTGGCATTAGTTCTTTGGAATTTGACAAGAGATGATGTTGATTGGGCTTTGATGACAACAATCCAAAGAATTACACCAATGTAAGTGATTGTTTTGTTCTCTATTAGAAAAATAGAGAGAGAGAGATGAGAGAGAGAGATGAGAGAGAGAGAAAGAGAGAGATAGATAGATAGAGAGACAGATGAAAGAGAGAGAGATAGAGAGAGATGAAAGAGATAAAGAGACAGAGAGATAGAGAGAGAGAGAGAGAATAAGAGAAAGATAGAGATACATACACACACATAGATGTAAGTGATTACTTTGTTCTTTATTAGAAATAGAGATAGAGAGCCAAAGAGAGAGAGAGAGAGAGAGAGAGAGAGAGAGAGAGAGAGAGATAGAGAGAGAGATGAAAGAGAGAGAGAGAAACAGAGAGAGAGATGAAAGAGAGAGAGAGAGAAACAGAGAGAGAGATGAAAGAGAGAGAGAGAGAGAGATGAAAGCGAGAGAGAAAGAAAGAGAGATAAAGAGAGAGAAAGAGAGAGAGAGATAGAGATACATACACACACACATGCATACTCATATATATTATCATTAGGACTAGCACTAGATTGTCCACTTGTAAAAAGAGGCACCAAAGTATCATACATATCTTTGGAGCTAATAGATGTCTCCTTAGTACATGAAAGTAATGGCTCAATAGCACCTTCCACAAAAACAACATCACAACTAACCAAAATGCATTTAGTCTATGGATGATATAGACAATAGTCTTTGCTTTTAGAACTATACCCAACAAAAATACATTTCATTGCTTTATCATCCAATTTATTGCATTGTTGTTCAGGCACTAATGCATATGCGAGACAACCAAAAACATGTAGGTGAGCAACAGATGGATTTCAACCATGCCAAGCCTCATATGGAGTGGTAGAGTGCAATGCTTTAGTGGGACACCTATTACGTACATATGCTACACACATGATAGCCTCAAGCCAAAAACTATGTGGTAAAGCCTGATTCTTGACCATACACCTCGCCATCTCCAAGTGACATGTTCTTCTGTTTAGCACATCCATTCTCTTGAGGCTAATATGGCACTGTACACTGATGTTTTATCCCAGGTTCAGCCAAAAATGCATTAAAGTCAGCAGATGTATATCCCCCCCTCCTCGATCAGAATGGAGGATGCCCACTTTACATATTGTTGGCAGTAGCTAGAGGCACAGATGATGCGGAAGCATGTGAAAGCGGATCACAACAAAGTAGTGTGGAGTCAGGCAGATTATTTTTCAAACAAATATGTTTTATAAATACTTTTCAAACTCTCAATAGTGATTTTCATCACTTTCGTACCATATGTAACATAGAAAAATCCCTTTTGTAATTAGTAGCTCCATTTTGTGCAAGACGAGGAGTCCTCGAGCTTGAGGAGCTTAGGTAGAATGAGCCTACCAATTTTGGCTATTTTTAGACTTTGTTTAGACCTTCAAATAGCACCTACAACCTATTTTTTAACTATGCTAGTCACTAGATGTGAAACCGGTCAAAGCTAGTCTAAAAACTATAAAACGAGCTAGACGGCTCATTTTTTAGGTTAGTTTGTGTGAGTAGAGAAGAGTTTAGAGCTATTTTGAGCTTATAATTGAGATCTTGAGAATAGAGTCTATTTTCCTACCTTCCATTGTGTCTTGTTGGTCTCTTACATGTGTGTGTATGTGTGTGTGCATCTCTATGCTTCTCACCTTCACTCTCACTACATCTCACATTCATGATCTTCATATCACTCCTATCTCTTTCACGGATTGACATTAAGGAGGTGGAGCTTCTTAACGTGGTACTTACCATTGTGCTAGAGCAACACCAAATTTGGCACCGTTGCCGGGGATCGAGTCTAGGACGAATGTGTGATGGTAAGAGTATAGCAACAAGTGGTGTTGGAAGGTAAAAATTTTAGTTTTTGTTGTTGTTTTTAATTACTTTTTTTTTTCATCTCCTCCACACTCCTTCTTCACCATCACATCATCTTCTTCCACTCTGAAAAAATAAAAAAATTCACCATATCCAGCCATTCTCCTCATTTCCCCTCATTTGTGCATGCAAGAGAGAGCTTTTGTGCTTGTATGTGCTTGTGTCTTTTTGAGTTTTCTTGCAGGTACAGTGCTCCAGAGCAGCAAGAAAGCTTCCAAAAGGTAAAAAATCCACTTTTGTCAGAATCTGCCATTGGTGTTGGACCATCGTGATGGTTTGACAAAGTCAACATTTTTGGTAAGCGACCACACCACGAGGTAGGTGACACTTGCACACACATGAATCCATAGGTGCATTCTCAAAATTTGCATTTTGGTGGACCATCACGACGGGCCCACGCCATCACGATTGTGTCACACCATCACGATTGGCTCACGCCATCGTGACGGTTCGGTCGGACCATCGTGACGGTCTCACACCATCGCGGTGGTTCACTTGAACCATCACGACGGTCACTGACCATCGCGATGATCCTGTCGACCCCACGCCATCGCGATTGGCCCACGCCATCGCGATGACTCATCTGCCACCTGTCATACTTGACCATCGCGACGATACCAGGTACGCCATCGCGACGATACCAGGTACGCCATCGCGATGCTTCAGATTTGGACCATCGCGATTGGCTCAAGCCATCGTGCCTCGTGACCATTGCGATAGTTGCATTGACCGTTGACCATCGCGACGGGCTCATGCCATCATGATTTGCATGCTTTTTTTGACTCTGACTGGGCTGGTTGCTATGACACTCGTGTGTCCACTAGTGGCTTTTGCTTCATGTTTGGTAGCTCATGTATATCTTGGTTGAGCAAGAAGGAGCCTATTGTGGCCACTTCCAATTATGAGGCTGAGTATAGGGCAAATTTCATAGCGACTGTTGAGTGTGTGTGGCTCAGACACCTTATGGCTGATTTGGGTGTTGGTCAGTCTTCTTCCACCACCATCTTCATTGACAGTCAGAGCGCATTGGCAATTGCGAGGAACCCTGTGTTCCATGATCGCACTAAGCACATTGAGATGCATTATCATTATGTTAGGGAGAGGTTCTCTACTGGGGAGATCAGCTTGGCATATGTTCCCATACAGGAGAACATTGTAGACCTTTTTATGAACGCTCTGCCTAGGGAGAATTTTGAAGCTTTCCACAAAGCTTTGGACTTATTTTCTTTTGTGAATTGATTCCACATAGCTTGGCAATTCCTTATACATGAGTGCTAGCTCCTTGTTCACCACATCACTCCCAAGGGAGGTTTGTTGATATATTTAAGTAGTGATGTGTGTGAGCACACTAGGACCACTAGGGTAATTTTTTCCATCTTTAGGAGGTTTTTTCCCCCCGAATTGTATATACGACTATAGCCCTAATGGGTTACTTATCTTTATACAT
Source organism: Ceratopteris richardii (assembly GCA_020310875.1). Classification (NCBI taxonomy): domain Eukaryota; kingdom Viridiplantae; phylum Streptophyta; class Polypodiopsida; order Polypodiales; family Pteridaceae; genus Ceratopteris; species Ceratopteris richardii. The sequence continues at coordinate 2,239,640 of CM035441.1, read as the reverse complement.
TCTAGTGATAATACATTCAGTATTGTGTGTTTTGTTCCAAGCTTCTTCTTCTTCCTTGTGTTGTTTGCGTGCTTCCACATACTTCTAACTCCAACATTATGAAGTAAGCAAGTAAGGAGGTTGCTTGCTAGATCTTATGACTTCACTAAACTAAGTGGGGAACTCGTGGAATGCATAAAACTCAAGAAACAAAGGGGGGATGATGCTTATATAGAGTTCTACTTTTCCTACAATCTAGCTAACCACCCACCACTCAGTGTAGGTGCACTTTTTGGTGGTTGATTTGATGAGATTTGAGTTTGATTGAGTTTGGTGGAGCTTCTAACTTTATTCCATGACTTTGGGTCCTCCTTTTTGATTGATCCACATGAAAAACTCATGGTTGAGCCCTTTTGCATGATTGAGACTTGATTTTCAACACTCCCCCTCAAGTCTCAATGCCTAGGTCCTTCATTCCAATGATGGCCTTGAAGTGTTGTAGATTTACTCCATCCAATGCTTTGGTAAACATATCTGCATATTGGTCCTTTGTATTGACATGCTTCACCTTGAAATCCTTTGACATGATGTCCTCTCTAATAAAGTAGTAATTTACTTCTATATGCTTCGACCTTGCATGGAACACCTTATTTTGAGCCAAGCATATGCTACTTATGTTGTCATAAAAAATAGGTACTTGCTTAACATGCAAATCAAGATCAACAAACAACTTCTCGAGCTAGATAAGCTCACATGAGACTTGTTCTAAGCTTCTATACTTAGCTTTGGTCGATGAGAGAGCTACTGTTGGTTGTTTTTTTGACATCCATGAGATGGTCTTCTTCCCTAGCATGATAACATATCCACTAGTGCTCCTCCTGTCATCTTTGGAACCTGCCCAATCAGCATCACTATAAGCTTGTACATTTAATCCATCATCAAATGTATAATATAGACCTTCATTCACAAATTCTTTGAGGTACCTAAGTACCCTTTTCACTGCAACAAGATGAGGTACTCTTGGTGCTTGCAAAAATTGAGATAACACTCCAACTACATGTGCAATATCTAGTCTTGTCATAGTAGCATACAAGAGAGAGCCAATTATTGACCTATACATGGTGACATCCTTCACTTCTTCATCTTCATGAGCACTTAGTTTAACATTTACTTCTAATGGATTTGAAATGGGCTTGTAATCACACAAGCCAACGTCTTCAAAAGATCTAGAGTGTATTTTCTTTGCATCAAGTATATACCTTCCTCTTTATATAGCACTTCAATCCCAAGGAAGTACCTTAAAATCCCTAAATCTGAGATTTTAAACTCACATCCAAGCTTCCTCTTTATGTCCTTGATGTTGGCTTCATCATCCCCTGTAATGATCAAATCATCAACATATATACAAATGAAAACCATTTTGCTACCTTCCTGCTTCACAAAGAGTGATGGGTTTGCATGACTCTGATTGTATCCACATTTTACCAAGTAGTCCACAAGTCTTTGGTTCCAAGCTCTTCGGGCTTACTTGAGTCCATAAAGAGCCTTCTTTAGCCTGCATGCATGATGTGGAAACCTCTCATCTTCAAAGCCGTGGGGTTGTTCCATGAAGACTACCTCTTCAAGCTCTCCATTTAGGAAAGCATTCTTCACATCCAGCTGGTACATCTTCCAACCTTTTGATGCTGAAATTGCAATCAAACTTCTAATGTTGGACATCTTAGCTACTGGACTGAATGTTTCCTCAAATTCTATGCCATAGGTTTGAGCAAAAGACTTCAAAACACGTGTACAATACATGGAAGCAATATACATACTCTTGTGACCATCATTGTCTTGCTCCTTCATTTTTTTGCATCATCTTCTTCACCAATAGTAAGCTTGCAAAGGCTTCTGCTCTCTTTAGAGAGCTCCAAGTATGATGAGAGATGGCTCATTGGTAAGGTATTAGTGTCTAGTTTATGATTGTAAATTTTCATATCATTTGGTTTTGTACATTGGGAGAAAGATGAGTTTTTCTATCTTGGGATCAATCTCTACATATTCCTAAAAAATAGGAGGTACCACTATTGCACGTCTGGTCCATTCCAAAAGCATATTTTGCTTATTTCTTGTAATCTTGAGCATTCTATACACTCAACCCTATGTGTATCACTCCCATAAAAGGATTTTGTCTAATTGTAATCACACTGATCACTATGAGCATTTGAAGTTCATTGTATCATCCAAAGATAGTAAGTTTTTTGAGCTAATTTTGTATCGACTCTTTCTCCTTGATGCTCCAAAGTACATAGTGCATTTTATTGCACTTATTGCATGTCTATAAGGTCTATTTGAGTCTCCATAAGCTCAAGGGCTTGTCTTGTGCCAGTTGGCTGGACCAAACTTCGTCACTTCGCAACTCACTTTTCTACCTTCTACAAGCTTCTCCAAGTTCTTTCAATGGTATTAGAGCTGCATCAAGATGTGTGACGGCTTTCCCTCAATGATCGAAAAGCTTGATTGACACAACTATGTGCCTTGGAAAATCAGAATGGAGTCCTATTTGCGAGGTAGAAATCTTTATGGAATTGTAGCAGACGATTAAGGCCTATTCCAAGATCCAAAGGAGGACCTACACAAGAGGAGACAGATAAGCTCACACTTTGGTGTGCAAGGGATGCTCAAGAAAGGTGGTACATACTAAGCTCTATCTCTGACTTTCTATTACCACATATTAGAGGATGCAAGACATCTCAAGAGACTTGGGATGCCCTCGAGACTTTCTTTTCTACTAGTACCAAAGCAAGAAAGAATCATCTATGGAACGAGTTCAACTAAATGAAGAAGACACCTAAACAAACTATCACAGAGTTTGCTACCAAGGTCAAGGAGGTTGCAGATCAGTTAGCATCCATTGGAGAGCTAATTGAAGAAGAGGCTATCATGAGGTAGATTATCAATGGGATTCGAAGTGATAAGCAATGGCAATCCTTCACGATGAATTATGATCTCATCATGGATGCAAACTCAAGACTTCAACATATTTCTTTGGACAACTCTTCAATCAAGAGGCCAACAATAGCATAACGGAAGGTAACTCCTATCATGGTAATTCAACTAGTGCTCTATATGCAGATAAGAAGGGTAAGAAGCTAAAAGGCAAGAAGAAGGAAGAAGATGAAGAGGAGACTTCCCAAGCCAACTTTGCAAGTGAGAGTAAGTGGAAAAGGAAGAAGAAAGGACCAAAGCATGACAAAGCCAAAGGCCAGAATGTTCAACCTTCTGCCATCTGCGATAAGACCAACCACACCATTCAAAATTGCTGGTTCAATGGAAAGATGCAGAAAGGAAGTGCAAGCGGTGGATATGGCAGTAATAGAGGTAGAGGTGGACACAACTTCAACAATAACAATAGAGGCTATAATAGAAGGGACTTCAACAATTATTCAGAAGATCAACCACATGAAGACTCATTGCTTCTTATAAATCTAAGCCACAAGGAAGGTAAAGAAGATGATCATTTGTTCTACATAGATTTTGGATGTTCAATTCATGTTGCAGGCAACATTGCTCTTCTATCTGATTTGGAAAGTCCAAAGCATAGACATGAAGTTTAAATAGGGGATGATAAAAAGCACAATGTGGAGAAGATTGGTAATGTCAAAGCTTCCAATGGCAAGACAAACATTCTAAGTAAGGTTCTCTATGCACTCACTATCACTAAAAACCTAGTAAGTGTAGGCCAAATAGTTGAAAAAGGCTTGCAAGTTAGGTTCACCCAGCATGGAGCTTTTGTGGAAGATCCATGTCAAGGATTCAAGAAGATAGCCAGAGGTGAGAAGCATGGTAGGATCTTTACTTTTGAAGTAGGAGAAACCAGGAACATAGTTCTTTTCACTTTTGGGTCTCAAATCTTAAGTGAGCTTGAAGTATGGCATAAGAAACTTGCTGGTATGAATGAAAGAACCTTAAAGGATATATGCAGGGATCAAAGTTGTTGGAGTTAGACATTTGCAGAAGCACATGAACAACACAAGGAAGAAGAAGAAGCTTGGAGCACAACAGACAATACTGAATGTATTACTAGAGAATGTACAAAGATAAGTAGCGCATTAGGGCAATAGGCGTATATACAAGCGAGGGGAAAAAAACCTCCTAAAGAGGGAAAAAGGTGCCCCGACGGTCCTAGTGTGTTCACACACATCACTACCTAAATATATCAACAAATCCCCCCTAGGAGTGATGCGGTGAACAAGGAGCTGGCACTCATGTATAAGGAAGTGCCAAGCTATGTGGAAATCACTCCACAAAAGGAAGTAAGCCCAAAGCTTTGTGAAAAGCTTCAAACTTCTCCCTAAGCAGAGCCTTCATGAAAAGGTCTGCATTGTTCTCCTGCGTGGGCACATATGCCAAGCTGATCTCCCCAGCAGAGAACCTCTCCCTGACATAATAATAATGCACCTCAATGTGCTTAGTGCGAGCATGGAACACAGGGTTCTTCACAACTGCCAATGTGCTCTGACTGTCAATGAAGATGGTGGTGGTAGAAGACTGACCAACACCCAAATCAGCCATAAGGCGTCTCAGCCACACACACTCAACAGTAGCTGTGAAAGCTACCATATACTTAGCCTCACAACTGGAAATGGCCACAGTAGGCTGCTTCTTGCTCAACCAAGATATACATGAGCTACCAAGCATGAAGCAAAAGCCACTAGTGGACACACGAGTGTCATAGCAACCAACCCAATCAGAGTAAGAAAAAGCATGCAAATTTGGCAGTAGTGATCCACCCTTGGGATAAAACAACCCAAGTAGCCGAGTACCATTCAAATAGCGAAAGATGCGCTTAACTGCCTGCCAATGCTTGACTCCTGGGCAATGCATAAACCTGCTTATCTGTGAGACAACAAACTGAGTATCTGGCCGAGTAATGCATAAGTAAATCAAGCATCCAACAGCTTGCTGATAGAGAACAACATCAAATGCATCTCCAACATCATGAAGACTCAATCATAAACCTGTCTCCATAGGAGTGGCAATAGGCTTACAACCTTCAGGCCAAAATGCTGCAATAATGTGTCAATATATTTTGTTTGACACAAAGCCATTCCACCATCAACTTGCATAAACTAAATGCCCAAATAGTGATGCAAATGCCCCAAATCAGACATCTCAAATGAGGCATGCAAATCAGCCTTAAAATCAGCAATATGCTTCTCAATAGGACCAATGAGCAGCATGTCGTCAACATAGACAACAATGTTCAGAAGCACATCATTAGCACGCTTAACATATAAGGTGCTTTCAGTTGGACTATTTTCAAAACCATGTGCAATCAGATAGGCATGTATCTTCTCATACCAAGCAAGTGGTGCTTGCTTTAAACCATATAATGCCTTCTTTAACCTGCACACCTGGTTTTCATGCCCTTTCTGCACAAAGCCACAGGGCTGAAAAACATACACTTCTTCATGCAAGTCACCATTCAGAAATGTTGTTTTAATGTCCAACTGATGTACATTCCAACCATGATGAGCTGCAAGTGCACAGATGCTACGAACAGTAGTCATTCGACAAGTAGGTGCAAAGGTCTCATCAAAATCAATGCCTCTTTCCTATGCATAACCCTTTGCAACAAGCCTAGCCTTATACCTGTCAACCGTACCATCAGGCTTACACTTCAGCTTGTATACCCACTTAGTCCCAATGGCCTTCTGTCCAGGAGGCAAGTCACATAAAGACCAAGTACCATTCTTCCTTATAGCATCATATTTAGATTGCATATCATCCATCCATTTTTTTGAATTTTGTGCTTCATCAAACAAAACAAGCTCATTCTCATCACGGAGACTAGATGCAGCCATAGCATAGCAATCTAATTTGCTGCCACATAAAGTCTGCACCAACCATTTTAGCATAGTTTTTTCCTGCTCAATATCAGCTCTCTCATCAACTAGTGCATCATGTAAATCTACATCACAAATGGAATGATCTGCATCATCACATGAAACCTGCAAAGGCTGAGAAGTTTCCTCATTGGGACCAGCACTAGACTGTCCACCTGTAAAAAGAGGCAGCAAAGTATCATACATGTCTTTGGAGCTAACAGATGTCTCCTTAGTACTTGAAAGCAATGGCTGAATATCATCTTCCACAAAAACAACATCACAACTAACCAGAATGTGTTTAGTCTGTGGATGATACAGACGATAGCCTTTACTTTCAAAACTGTACCCAACAAAAATACATTTTACTGCTTTATCATCCAATTTTCTGTGATGTTGTTCAGGCACTAATGCATATGCCAAACAACCAAAAACACGAAGATGAGCAATAGATGGCTTCCGATCATGCCAAGACTCATATGGAGTGATAGATTGCAGCGCTTTAGTGGGACATGTGTTCAGTACATATGCTGCACACATGATAGCCTCAAGCCAGAAACTATGTGGTAAAGCTTGACTCTTGACCATACACCTCGCCATCTCCATGAGTGACTTGTTCTTTCGTTCAGCAACTCCATTCTCTTGAGGTGTATATGACATTGTACACTGGTGTTTTATCCCACATTCAGCGAGAAATGTGTTAAAATCAGAAGACATATATTCCCCCCCTCGATCAGAACGGAGGGTGCCCATTTTACATGCTGACACATTTTTAGCCAAAACAAAAAACTCTTTGAAGCACATGAACACTTCGGACTTTGCCTTCAATGGATATACCCATGCATGCCTAGAAAAATCATCGATGGAAGTCACGAAGTAAAGATAATTCCCAAAAGAAGGTGTCTGCATAGGACCACAAACATCTTTATGTACAAGCTGCAATTTCTGAGTAGCCCAAACTGAACCATCTTTTGGAAAGGAAGAATGCTGCATTTTGCCCAAAATACAACCTTCACAAACATGTTGTCCAAGTGCCTCAAGTTTGGGCAAAGAGGACACCATTTCATATTTCTGCAGGCATAACAAACTACCAAAATTCAGATACCAAAGCGTGCATGCCAAAGCTTTGCATCTGACATAGCCTGAGAATCATTTACTGCACATGCCAAGTCATTTACAGATCTTTCATAGTCTATGAGCTTATACAGCCCACGACATAAAATGCCAGAAGTAATAATCACATCGCCATTTGACAGATCATGAACTGTACACCTATCATCAACAAATTTCACAACCAAGCCAATCTTGGCTAGTACAGAAACTGATAACAGGTTCTTCTTCATCCCTGGCACAAATAAAGCATCTGACAAAGTGAAAGAACTACCATCAGCAGTAGTCAAAATGATCTTACCAACTCCCATAACAGGATAAGAGGAGTTATTGGCGCATGTAACAGTATTCCCTATAGGGGCAGGCTCGAGTGAAGAGAAGAAACTGTGCTGTGAGATAATATGTTTGGTCACCCCAATGTCAAAGCACCAAACATCTTAGTCTACTGCAGACATGCACTGCTCATGAGAAGATGGGTCAAAACTGCAAACAATAGTAAACACCCATTCTTCTTCCTGCACAAGATTAGCAGACTCCGTTTTTGGTGTAGAGGCTTCTACAACAACCATTCCATCATCTTTCTTCTTTGCCTCTTTCGCAGCCAATTTTGGATAGTTCTTTATGATATGATCATTCCCTTTACAGTACTTACAAACAATTTTTGCTTTTTTGATTTTTTCTCATCTTTGTCTTGGTTCTTCGAATGCGTAGCATTTGCAGATTTCTGCTTACTAGTAGAAGAGCTCCATTTTCCTTTGCCCTTTTGACTAGCCAGGAAAGCTTGATCTGCAACACGCATAATGGACCTATTCTCCCTGCACTAATCTTCCTACAACAGAACAGAGACTAACTCCTCAAATGACAAGGCATTTGGATTGCCTTTCATCATCAACCAAAGAGTAGAAGCAAAACTCTGATATGAATAAGGAAGACCATGCAGAACGGTCTGCACAAGTGAGCTATCTGGTATAACCTCATCAGCAGAAATCAATTGTTCCTTCAAGTCTTTGATCTTTGTTAGGAAACTGTCCATAGAATCACCTTCACTCATGTGCTCACTCTCCAACTGTTTTCGGAGGTAAGCAACATGAGCCTCATTCCTAGCTTGGTACAATGTGATAAGTGTATCCCAAGCATCCTTAGCTGTTTGCAAGAGCGAATATGAGGAATAATGGCATGTTTGATAGACAAAGCTATCAATGCATATGTCTGGGCATCTTTGCCATCCCACAAATCTGCTCTGCAGTAGGTGCAGCAGAAATTGCAACACAAATAGGAATATGCAGAATATCATCATCTTCGACACCTTCTGCATCAACTTCAATACATGTAGTTGTAACAGTTGCAGGTGTGATAGGATGTTTTTCGACACCTTGTACAATGTTCGACAATCCTTTTTCAACCAACACATATCGCATCATATAAGCCCATAATGGGTAGTTGGTACCATCCAACTTTTCCTCAACAGCCAACATACAGAATACATCATTGCTTTCAGCCATGGCCGATGACTAAAATACCTTGATGCAGAAAATTGACTGTATCTCAAAATGTTGAACAAAATCACTCAAACAAATTCCGCTAGATCTGTAGCAGACTTTGAGATGCTTATATTGGCGAACAAAAACTTGTATATACCTTTGGCATAAAAAGACGAAATAGCCTACACAAGCACTGTGATATTGCGTTCGGAGGCCGAAACAAGCTCAGACCACGATTTCGGCACCATAGAACGAAGCTGTTTTGATCTCTGAAACACCCTGAGTATGCTCACCAAATCTCGTGCGAATATGAGAGTGCAAACAGAGTAGTGTCGACGACGCCCTAGATGAAGCGACGACCTGTTCTGATACCAATTGTTGGAGTTAGACGTCTGCAGAAGCACGCGAACATCACAAGGAAGAAGAAGAAGCTTGGAGCACAACACACAATACTAAATGTATTACTAGAGAATGTACAAAGATAAGTAGCCTATTAGGGCAATAGGCATATATACAAGCTGGAGGAAAAAACCCTCCTAAAGAGGGAAAAAAGTGCCCCGGCGGTCCTAGTGTGTTCACACACATCACTACATAAATATATCAACAAAAGTGTTCTTGGACTGCCAAACATATCAAAGCAACACATGATCAACAAGTGTGATGCATGTCAGATTGGGAAGGCACAAAGATAACCATTCAACCACAAAGGCTACATCCAAAACAACTTATTGGACTTAATACATAGAGATGTATGGGGACCAAGTCAAGAACCTTCATTGGCAGGATCAAGATATTATGTCTCATTGAAGTGTTTGATTGCTTCAAAAAGTATCTAGCATATGTGGACAATCATATAGGTAGATCACTCAAGCAGCTCAGATTTGACAGAGGGGGAGAATACTTCTCCAAAGAGTTTGATGAGTTCTTGCAAGACAAAGGTATCAAAAGGGAAGTGACTACCAAGTGCTCTCCTCAACTGAATGGAATCGTCGAGAGGAGAAACAAGACATTGGTTGGATCAGCCAGAACAATGCTAGAAGAGAAGAAGTTGCCACATTATCTATGGGCAGAAGCTATTTCAACTACTATGTACCTTTTCAATAGAATACCATCCAAATCACTTCAAGGTATGACTCCTTATGAAGCATGGGATGGAAGAAAACCTAGTCGTGGACATTGCAAGATGTTTGGTTTTAGCTTATGTTCAAATACCATCACAAATAAGAGGTAAGCTAGATGAAAGGGCAACTAAGGTAGTATTTATTAGATATGAATTAACTCAGATAGGTTACAGTTTCTATAATCCTTCAACCAAGCGATTCACTACAAGTAGAGATGTTGTGTTTGAAGAACACATGTCTTGGTATGATGAAGACAAACAAAAGTTAACTCTACCATATGATCTTGAGTTTGATTCTCATCAATTAGGAAGCAAGCATGATACATAGATCCAAGATCCAAAAAGCGATACAGATGATGACCAAGATGAAAGAGAAAAGGATTACAAAGTATGAAAGTCAAGAGGCAAAGCAAAGATGCAAGAGGTTGGAGAACTCCAAACAAGCACCTAGAAGATAAACAAGAGAGAAGAAACAACCAAAAAGGTATGGATATGATTCCACATTTGTTACAAAGCATTCAATCTACTTGGCAAAAGATTCAATTTCAGAAGAACCATCAACCTATGAAGAGGAAAAGGGAAACCCTAATTGGGAAAAGGCCATGAAAGAAGAAATAGATGCATTGAAGGAGATGGACACTTGGGATGTGGTTCCAATGTCACCAAATCAAAAGGTAATTGGTTGTAGATGGGTATATAAAGTTAAAAGAAATTCAAACGGATCAGTTTGTAGGTACAAGGCAAGATTAGTTTCCAAAGGATGTTCATAAACTCATGGTATAGACTATGAGGAAACATTCTCACCAGTTGTAAAGATGATTACAATCAGAACATTGATAAGTGTAGCTACTGCAAAGAATTGGAGACTCCTCCAACTTGATGTGCAAAATGCATTCTTAAATGTTTGGATAAGTGAAGAGGTATACATGTCACAACCACCATGTTTTGAAAACCCTAATCATTCATCTTATGTTTACAGAATTAAGAAAGCATTGTATGGATTGAAACAAGCTCCTAGAGCTTAGAATTATAGGTTGGTTATATACCTTCAAGATCAAGGGTTCAGACCTAGCAACTCAGATACTTCTCTATTCAAAGGGATCACAATGAGGTTATCTATCTATGTGTATATGTAGATGATATTATTGTGACAAGTGATGATTCGAATGGCATCCAGAGGATCAAGAGACACATGCAAGAGGAGTTCAAAATCAGTGAATTAGGTGAGCTCACATATTTTCTAGGTATGCAGGTGACGTACACAGATGAAGGAATGTATTTGACTCAAAGAAGATACATTGAAGATCTACTTCTTAAGTTCAAAATGGAGAACACTAAACCTACAGATACACCTTTGGAGATAAATAATAAACTTAGTGTTTATGAATGTGAGAAAATTGAAGACATTAAAGAGTATCAAAGCTTGGCAGGTAGCTTGATATATGCTACTCATACAAGGGCAGACATCTCATACAGTGTGGGAATGCTAAGCCAATTCATGCACTCACCAAGAAGACCACACATGGCTGCAGCTAAGAGAGTACTTAAGTATCTCAAAGGTACAATCAATGAAGGTATATTCTATCCTTACTCTTTGGATTTGGATATCAAAATCTATTCAGATGCAGATTGGGTAGGAGCTAAGTATGATAGAAGAAGTACTTCTAGTTACTTATTATTTGCAGGTTCAAAGCTAGTGTCATGGAGTTCCAAGAAGCAACCAACAGTTGCTTTATCCTCAACTAAAGCAGAGTAGAGAGGTTTGACCATAGCAACGCAAGAGGCAATATGGTTAAAAGCATTGTATATAGATTTGGGACTTGTGAGTTCCAAACCTCACATATTTAGAGGTAATGTAAGTTCCATGGATCTAACAACAAAACCTATTTTCCATGCAAGAACCAAACACATAGAGGTCCATTACCACTTCATCAGGGAGAAGTTCATGGCAAAGGAGATTGACAATCCTTTTGTTCCTACTGAAAAGCAAGTAGCAGATATGATGATGAATGCACTTGATGGAATAAAGCTTTGTAGATTCAAAGCTATGGTAGGTATTCAACCTATTAGAGAATGAATACTCAAGCATACTTTAGCTTGAGGAGAGTTGTTGGAACATCAAGCTTACACTATGCTTGAGGTGGATTTGATCTACATCAAAAACCATGGTTTGGATTACATCGAAGGAATATCCGTTGGAGAGTTCTTTTCCTTATACTCATTGTATTTTTTAATAAGATTTTTCATGGATCTTTTACCATTGTAAAAGCCAGAGCTTTATACATGTAAAAATAGAAAGAGAGAGCTAAACTTCCATGAATTTTTGGTGGTTGAGTTGCAATCAAATCAATCAATCAATCACTTAAAAGTAGATCAAACTAGATCTTCACTTTTCCTAGATTGTAGGAAAGTGAATTGCTTCCCTCCAACAACTCTTACCGCCATCGTTTGAATTCAAAATCCACTTGTAGAAGTCGTGGAGAACTTAAAAATTCTATATAAAGAATTCCAAACACATGTACCATACATGGAAGCAATATACATACACTTGTGACCATCATTGTCTTGCTCCTTCATTTTTCTACATCATCTTCTTCACCAATAGTAAGCTTGCAGAGGTTGCTACTCTCTCTAAAAAGGTCCAAATTTGATGGGAGATGGTTTATTGGAAAGTTATTAGTGTCTAGTTTATGCTTGTAAATTCTCATAGCATTTGCTTTAGTAAAGTGGGAGAAATCAGGGTTTTTCTATCTCGGGGTCAATCTCTCCATATTCCTGAAAAATAGGAGGCACCATTTTCACAAATGCACCTAGAACACATGTTCTCCCTTCCCATTCCCTAACTCAATGATGTTCAATATCATAGTCATGCATGTTAGCCCTCAATATCTTCTTATGAAGTAAAATGGATGGCTAGCTTTAAAATGAGAAGTTGCACTATCTGACCATATCCAATGTTGGATTTAGTCAAGGTTTAGCTCTCTCAACCATTGCCAATCTAATTGTAATCAATGTTGCACAAAAGGGTTATCATGCTTCTTGTCATTGGATATGAAGGAGTAGAAGTTATGTTTTTAGGAATGTCCTCCAAACAAAAATATATGATACCATCGTTGAGTGTATATACACTTAACCCTATGTGTATCACTCCCATCAAAGGATTTAATCACCTTTATCACTATGAGCAAGAAGTTCATTGTTTCATCCATTGTGTAGGGTTCTTTGAGTAACAATTGCTTGTTCTTTTTAATTTCCTTTAGTCTAAGGTCTTGTCTTTATAATCAAGTCGCCAGGAATAGTTTGAGTTTTAACGTGACTTTTCATTTGATCGATTGATATGTTCTTTCCCTTTAGGCTTTTTAACAACTTTGCTCTAGCTATTCTTGGATTTGAGAAAATTAGGGTCTCTTGTACTTGATGAGTTCCTATCATTGCCATAGTTATTCAATATACCTTTAGACGATTAGCCTAAACTAAAAATTGATTGAGGGGATTGAGAGATATTCCAACCTTGAGTCTCATACTTGAAATAGCATTGGTGAACTGGTACTTTACTTTGGCCACCCAAATATCTCCAAACGTCTGTAAAAAACCCAAAAATTAGACTTGATTTGACAAAAGTTTTGCAAAAATAAAAAATGCTAAAAATTATGTCTATCATGATAGAGAGGTCTATTGCAGATGCGTGTCTATCATGATAGATGTTTCTATTGCGATAGACATGTCTAATTATGATAGATGGGTCTATCGCAATAGACGCTATCTGTCATCTATCATCTATCATTTCTTGTCTGCCGTGAATCTTTGTCTATCATGATAGATGTGTCTATCGTGATAGATGGCCTCTATTGTTTATTGTGGGGTCTTTTCTATCGCAATAGATGGTTTCTATCATGGGAGTATGTCTGTTGTGATAGATGATGTCTACTGCGATAGATGGCTCTATCACGATAGACATATCTATCGCGATATATGGGTTTCTATCGTACTTTTGTTGATATATTTAGGTAGTGATGTGTGTGAACACATTAGGACCGTTGGGGAACTTTTTTCCCTCTTTAGGAGGTTTTTTTTCCCATGGCTTGTATATACGTCTATTGTCCTAATGGGCTACTAATCTTTGTACATTCTCTAGTAATAGATTCAGTATTGTGTGTGTGCCCCAAGCTTCTTCTTCTTCCTTGTATTGTTCACGTGCTTCCGCAGACGTCTAACTCCAACAATTGGTATTAGAGAAGGTCACCGCTTCATCTAGAGCGTCGTTGAAACTCCTCCGGTTGCAAGTCTCAGAATCGCACAAATTTTGGTGAGCATAGTCAGGGTGTTTTAGAGATCTAAACAACTTCGTTTTGTGGTGCTGAAATTGTGATCTGAGCTCATTTCAGCCTCCGAACGCACTATCATAGCACTTGTGTAGGCTATTTTGTCTTTTTGTGCCAAAGGTATATACCAGTTTCGGTTCACAAGTATAAGCATCTCGAAGTTTGCTATATGTTTAACAAAATTTGTCTCGGCAGTTCTGTTCAACTTTTTGAGATACAATCAATCATTTGCATCAAGGTATTTTAGTCATCGGCCATGGCTAAAAGCAATGATGTATTTTGTATATTGGCTGTTGAGGATAAGTTGGATGGTACCAACTAGCCGTTATGGGCTTATACGATGCAACATGTATTGGTTAGGATTGTGGAATATTATGGAGGGTATTGAAAGACGTCCTATTACACCTGCGAGGACAAGTACGGCAAATACAGGTGCTAGAGCTGATGGAGATGGTGTCGAAGATAGTGATATTCTGTAGATTCATGTTCGTATTGCGGTTTTTGTTGCACCTACTATAGAGAAGATTTGTTGGGATGGCAGAGATGCTCAAGCACATGCATTGATAGCTATATCTGTCAAACGTGCTATTATTCCTCACATTCGCTCTTGTAGAACAGCTAAGGATGCTTGGGATATACTTACCACATTGTACCAAGCTAGGAATGAGGCTCGTATTGCTTACCTCCGAAAGCAGTTGGAGAGTGAGCACATGAATGGAGGTGATTCTATGGATATTTTTCTAACAAAGATCAAAGACTTGAAGGAACATTTGATTTCTACTGATGAAGTTATACCAGATAGCTCACTTGTGCAAACCGTTCTGAACGGTCTTCTTGATTCGTATCAAAGTTTTGCTTCTACTCTTCGGTTGATAATGAAAGGTAATCCAAATGCCTTGTCATTTTAGGATTTAGTCTCTGTTCTTTTGCAGGAAGACCAGTCGAGGCAAAACATGTCCATTATGCATGTTGCAGATCAAGCTTTCTTGGCTAATCAGAAGGGCAAAGGAAAATGGAGCTCTTTAATTAGTAACAAAATCTCCTAATTCTGCACATTTGAAGAAAGAAGACAAACATGAGAAGAAAACAGAAAAGCAAAATATTGTTTTGCAAGTACAGTAAAGGAAATGATCATATCATAAAGAACTGTCCTAAACTGGCTGCAAAAGAGGCAAAGAAAAAAGAGGCTGGAATGGTTGTTGCAGAGGCCTCTACTCCAAAAACAGAGTCTCCTAACCTTGTGCAGGATGAAGAATGGGCGTTTACTACTGCTTGTAGTTTTGACCCATCTTCTCATGAGCAGTGCATGACTACAGTAGACTCGGATGTTTGGTACCTTGATAGTAGGGCGACCAAACATATTACCTCGCAGCGCAGTTTCTTATCTTCACTCAAGCCTGCCCCTACAGGGAATACTGTCACATGCGCCAACAACTCCTCTTATCCTATCATGGGAGTTGATAAGATCATTCTGACTACTGTTGATGGTAGTTCTTTTACTTTGTCAGATGCTTTATTTGTGCCAGGGATCAAGAAGAATCTGTTATCTGTTTCTGCATAAGCCAAGAGTGGCTTGGTTGTGAAATTTGTTGGTGACAGATGTATAGTTCATGATCTCTCAAATGGCGATGTTATTATTGCTTCTGGTATTTTATGTTGTGGGTTGTATAAGCTCATAGACTATGAAAAATTGGTGAATGATCTGGCATTTGCAGTACATGATTCTCAGGCTATGTCAGATGCAAAGCTTTGGCATGCACACTTTGGTCATCTTAACTTTGGTAGTTTGTTATGCCTGCAGAAAACTGAAATGGTGTCCTCTTTGGCCAAACTTGAGGCACCCGGTAAACATGTATGTGAAGGTTGTATTTTGGGAAAAAAGCAACGTTCGTCATTTCGAAAAGATGGTTCAGTTCAGACTACTCAAAAATTGCAGCTTGTTCATAGGGATTTCTATGGTCCTATGCAGACATCCTCTTTTGGAAATTATCTTTACTTCATGACTTTCATTGATGATTTTTCCAGGCATGCATGGGTATATCCACTCAATGCAAAGTCCGAAGTGTTTATGTGCTTCAAACAGTTTTTGGTTTTGGCAGAAAATATGTCAGCATGTAAAATAGGCACCCTCTGTTCTTATCGCGGGGGGAATATATGTCTTCTAATTTTAATGCATTTCTGGCTAAACGTGGGATAAAACACCAGTGTACAATACCGTATACACCTCAACAGAATGGAGTTGCTAAACGGAAGAACATGTCACTCATGGAGATGGTGAGGTGTATTGTCAAGAGTCAAGCCTTACCACATAGTATCTGGCTTAAGGCTATTATGTGTGCAGCACATGTACGTAACAAGTGTCCCACTAAAGCACTGTAGTCTATCACTCCATATGAGGCTTGGCATGATCGCAAGCCATCTGTTGCTCATCTGCATGTCTTTGGTTGTTTGGCATATGCATTAGTGCCTGAACAACATCGTAGAAAATTGGATGATAAAGCAGTAAAATGTATTTTTGTTGGGTACAGTTTTGAATGTTTTTTTTTTAATCTCTTGCTTTTGGGCTTGAATTAAATCTAAAAGAAATCAAATCTTATTGACATGAACTTCCATATATTTGGGGTCCCTGGAGTAACTCCAAAGTTTGCTAAATCACTACATTTTAGCACTTGAAGGATCTTTTGGGAAAATGTCGCTTACAAGCACGAAATTGCTTGGCTAATGGATAGAGTACTACCAAAGACTACACGATGGAAACTTTTAGAGTATCCTTTCCACATCAAGGATTATTCAAAATCCTCTTCTGCCTTATATGATGTGGCACACATTACAATTGAATGGGTGCAACTAATATGATTGTCGTTTCACCGATTGCTGAAAATTCTACTTCAAAGTAAAAAAAGCTCTAGCTCATCAATACATATGCTTAGAACCCTACTGTGTTGCCCCATACTCATGGGAAGGATTTCAAGTATTCTTGCTCGTGTCAAATCATATAGATGCAAATTCCTCGTTAAAGGTTATGGATGGCATGTCACACGCTCTCCACTCTTACAATCACTTCATGGAGAAAGTGCATACATAAAAAAGCAACCACATTTCTGTTATGAAGGCATCTCAGAATAGGAGAGATGGACCAAAATCTCCCCATTCATTCCTACTTTAAGGCCTCATTCAAAGTTATCATCGTTGGATCTTTGGAAAATGGTTGTAAAATGGGCGGCCTGGGCTAAATAAATATAGGATTGCAGTGATCCACTTCCTACACTCCTTCATATGGAAGAAATTCCTTCGGTTGCATTGAAACAGCCGGTTCGGTGACACCGCACACCCTAAAAGTTTTTGTCCCAGGCGCAAATATGGACGGAATCTATGCGACATTTATTCATGCATTTCAGATATATAAAAGGATGGTGGAAACAAAGTCTCCTGAATATTCGATCAATGAATTCATATGATTAGTAGATATAAACAACCTTTTCGCTTTTACACACACACACCATGGTAACGTTATTATATGGATTTTCAAACAGAAACACGTGGATTCTATTGTATCTTTGGCAATCCAGCAAGTGGACCTCCTGGTATATTTGGAAGTTTAAGAATCATTTGCTCTGAAAAACCCATCTTCAAGAGCTTCTGAGGCATAATGATAGAATCAGCCCATCATCATGATGCTGACCTCAAAAACCATATGGATCTACTGACTCACATGATTCTTTAGGTTTGTAATATAAAATCCTGTTTCATTTTTTGGAATTAATGTTTTGTTATTCAATAAAATAACAAACAAGCATGGCCCCCCTTCCCCCGCCCAAAAAAGGAGGAAAAGGAACGAAGAGAAAAAAAAAATTATGGCAGAAAAGAATATCAAGAACAAGTACACGTAAAGCGTTTGGCATATGGGGCATTTTCATGGCCTACGGCTGATACAGCAGAGAAAATATAGGGACCTCATTCCTACATTCGCTTTTAGATATAAAAGGATTTCATTGCTGCAGAATGCTTGAACTGAAACATCCTCATTATTCTTTGAATATGTGCATTCTGTCAATACATTCATGTCCCAACCCATCTGCTTCCAATGGCTGTGTGCACGAGTGGGATAACGTTTTAGTAGTGAGAAAGATGTACCCAGTGACCAAATGTTTGGCATACCTTCTAATGACATAATTCGGAATGACCATCGATATGAGAAAATAGGGGATCATTTTTCAGGCATGGCGAAAGGAATTTTATAACATTGGCATTCAATGCTACTAAGCAGCTTTCTCCTTTTGCCTGCCCATTGTGAACAGAAACTGAAACATCCCAGCAGCAAAGAAAGATCCAACAAGAGGTGCAAGACAGTACACAAGCAGATTTTCCAGCTCAGAGTGTTTGCCATCAATGTAAGCCCAAGCAAATGCCTGCCATATACCACAAACGAGAAGTAAGTCTTTCCTGTTCCCAAATATACTGGTAAGTAAATAGACTACACACGTCATTGCAAGAAAGGAAAAGAAAGAGAGTGCAAAGATTACATATGCAGGGTTCAGTGCTGGTCCAGTATATCCAGCTCCAAGAATCATTGCCAAATTACTTGCCAAGATTATTATCAAGTTTTTAAAGAGCTTCCTTTTTGGTCCCTTAAGTATAGCAATGAGGTAAAAAAACGTTACCATAAATGTAAGAATTAATTCACATAGGATTCCTCTATTGGGCTCCACCAGCAAATGAGGCCCACTGACTTTTTCTCTGTACGGTGATGGAATTAATTATTTGGCAGCTAACACCCCTCGAATGGCTCCACAAACCTAAAACAGAACTACATGAAGTGTGAACATAAACTAGTTCAGAAAGAAAGAAAGATCATGTAAGTTTGGCAAACAGAAGATTCCAAATTCAGAAGAACACATAAAGAGAATAATCACATGATCCATGTTTACAAAGAGAACACAATGTTATGATCTACCATAAATTCACTTCTTTTTAAAGCTTGCCTCCTCTACGGCTTCATCCAGCAACCACGCTACATGGATACGTACATGCCTCATAGCTCGAGGGTAGCGATTGGCCAGTTGAGGGTCTCATCACATCGACTAGAGATTCAGATGGGCAGCACAGCACACATTCCCAGAGAGGAGCGGATATGCAGGATATGCAGAGTAGAGATGGAGGATGAGGAGCCCTTTGTATGCAAATGTAGGGTATATGATGACATCAGAGGTAGATATGGGCAGCCTACCCTACTCCAACCCACTGCGGCAGCCAAGGAGATTGACATGCATACCGCACTCAATTATAGATGGAGGATGGAGTATCGTAGATTATATCATGGGACCCAGGGAGGCCACCCAACTATTCAATTCCTTCACCATCCCACCTATACCCATTGGAGCAGATCATGCATATCTTGCACTATCCCTCAAGGGGGCCATTCACACATACACACCCGTGACACATCCCCCACACACTACCATCCACTTCACACACGAGCTTGCTCACATATGCTCAGCCAGAGTTGAGGAAAGCCTTCTTTCGCTTCATCCTGACACCCCACTACCTATACTTACCTCACATATAACATCCATCCTTCAAACATCCACCATCGGTTCACTCCCCCACACCACCCATTCTGGTCACACACCTCCCCCTGGGACCATGCCGCTGAATCCTTGGTATGATGATGCGTACAAGAGTCTCTATCGTTGACTACGAGCTCAAAGAGCATTGGGAGAGATCACAGAGAAGGAGGCTAGAAGACATATGAAGACCCTCACATGTCGAAAGAGACGGGTCTTCGAACTGCATGGCACAGGAGCTTGAGCTATACCGTTTACTTATGAGCAGGAATTGCATTGCTGCATGGCACACTCTACGAGAGCCACGATCGACCACACCTATTAGAGATCCGCAGACTTGGCACGAGTATGCTGAGAGACTATATGAGATACTTGGAAAGCCTCCTATTCCCAAGCCACCTGGACCACGTCCTATTCGTTCCTTTCTCTTCACAGCAAAGATGATCCGGAGGGCCATTGAGCGGCTACAGCATAGGCGTTCTGTTGGAGCAAGTCTATGACAAGCCTAAGTATTGGCTTGAGTCTCACAAAGTCTTAGAAGAAGCTTTAAAAAGAAGACTATGTAAAGTTCACTTCTGAACTACCTCTTGTAACTTTTGAAGAGTTTACTTAATGTAAAAGTAAGAGAATCTTAAGTGGTTGAGTCCACATGATCAAGAATGGAAAGAGGAGCCACGAATTCGTGATTTGTGGTAGGTAGAGAATCAAATCAATCATTGATTGATTGGAGAGTGATTGAGGGAAGTTAGCCTCCCAAACTCAACTATAAATAGATGGCAGTTTTAGTCGTGGTTAGAGAGACCTATGTGAAGACCTCCAAGAGCTGAGCTTTATGCCATATCAAGATGTGATTACAAGGCACACATATGTATCAGTAAGTCATTGTATTGTACAAGCAATATACTTTCATTTTCATGATTATTTGAGTTCATCTTTCCATGTTCTTGTGAAGTGTACTACTCACTGCCATTACTCTCAGTTTTCTGAGTCAGCTTGCAGAGATGTTTTCTCTGAGCTTGGTGCATCATTTTCAGTGATTTAACTTGGTAAAGTTAGCTCTATAAGTCTACTATATGCTCATAAATTTTCATGTCATTTGGATGTTACAATCTTCAGTTATGTTCATTTGAAGTCAACAGGGTCTGTTCATCTTCACTTCTCTGTCAGGTACCCGACTTTTTTACTCATCTTGTCAGAGCCATTTCTCAGTGGTTACTTATCCAAATTCAGTGATTTAAAGCTTGTTGGATTCAGCTTACTGTCTAGTATAACCATACAAATTTTCATAATCATTGGATTCCTACATTTTGAGTTATGTTGATTTTTCTGCTCACTGGTCTATTTCTGTAGCAGCCCGTGAAAATCGGGATGATGTCATCACTTGTTAAAACTCATTCTCAGTGTGTGCTTTGTTATTTTTTATGAGATTACTCTTGAAAGTTAGCTCTTTAAGCTAACTAGACTTCCCCAGGAGGAATTAAGCTAATTGCTGCTGTGCTCAGAGAATTATGTAAAACACTCGACAGGTGTATGAACCAAGAATAGCAAGTTTTCACCTCTAAGCTAACTCCAACTTATCTGTTTTGATCTATCTTTTTGAGAGTGATCTTCCAAGGTACATAGGGTGTCTAATACATCCATTGGCAAGCTAAAAGGGCCCACCATCTACTCCTGGAGTTCATTTGGCTGGTGTAGATCAAGGATTTTGCAACACCTCTTCATCTTCAAACACATACTTATCCATCTCTTCACACGTTCGACTGACCACACGGGACTGCAGAGTGAGCATCTCATATATACTGCATCCACTATAGCTCCATTGATTGCAAGAACTGGAGTAAAATGCAAGAACTGGAGATGGGTCCCACGATGCACCATCAAGAGCATCTGACAACGAGTTAAAAATTAAGATGTTGCCAGCAATTAGAGCCATCATTACTGGGAATCCATATCCTTGCAAGGTAAGGGTGCCCAGAATAATGTCCATCAACGGCATCATCAAAATAATGTAGACAACCCACAAAAATGTTATCGCAGCATCAGCCACAGCAAGCCTGATTAAGCCCATAACGTCACTTCACTGCTATTTAAAAAATAATGATAATAAATGAATAAATAGATAGGTCATGAAATAAACGAACTCTTTTTTTTTAAGGAATTCAGTCACACAAATATATCACATACAAATGGCAATAACATACGTGCATCTGCAGGATGATGCTTGTCCGTAAACATATTTGATCTCAATTAAACCTTGCCTTCAAGTAAATAAAAATACAAATGGATGCATGCATTCATGCTTACACATGACCCTCTCCCAATCTGAAATCCTTTTAGGAAGGAAACGATAGCTTTTAACAGGCTCAAAGAATGTGATCAGTAAATTAAAGTATATGATTCCTAAGATCTCTTGCAAGAGTATCTGTTGACTTTAGTATGCATGCCTCTGAACCTTTTCCTGAAAGAGCTTATCAGAATAATGTTTTGCCCCTGAAAAGAAGTACAATCCTGGAGTCTCAAGTATGCTGGAGTACCCAAAGACGATAGCTTTTATCAGGCTCAAAGAATGTGATCAGTAAATTAAAGTATATGATTCCTAAGATCGCTTGAAAGAGTATCTGTTGACTTTAGTACACATGCCTCTGAAGCTTTTCCTGAAATAGCTTATCAGAATAATGTTTTGCCCCCGAAAAGAAGTACAATCCTGGAGTCTCAGGTATGCTGGAGTACCCAACATCTGAGCCGGTCCAGAATTCAGATCATTCCCTCGTCTGCATGAGAATATATGCCAAACTAAAGGCTTATTATTGGGATTGGGGTGCACAAGGATAAACATTCTTCTGGCCAGGATTTGTACCATGAGGACAAGGAAAGGCGTCCAGCATATCATTGTGTCATCTGATAAAACATGTTAGGGCCCAGAGTGAAAAAAAATATTAATCATCTAAGGCTGTATTTTGAGAAAAATATGTAATGTTGTGAAGCGGCAACTGAAACAAGGCCAATTGTTGTATAAAAGTTTTAAACTTTCAGGAAACAAAGAAATAATAC
>CM035441.1:2104643-2209643 GCA_020310875.1 Ceratopteris richardii | reverse complement strand
TGTAAGCATCCAAAGTTGACTTTAAAAATGCATAATCATATGCCTTTATAAAGTCTCAAATTTCTACATGTATCATAAATTTGACTCTTTGCAACATAAGCATTGCGTGAGAATAGGATATTACTTATTTTTGGTATATAGAATTTGTATGAAATTGTTTTTAATGGCTTTTAGATCAAGCTTACCATGATCCTTCTTTTCAATGTGAACATAAGTTGGAGAATCAAACACTTTGAAATAACTCACATTTGGCTTCTTACCACAATAAGCTTCATAAGGCGTGACGATGTTTAAGGCTTTTGTGGAAGACCTATTAAGAATGCGATTAGTTGTATGTACTGCATAACTTCATGTTCTCTTTAGGTATGGAAGACCTAACAACATTAGCATGGCTAATTTTGGACCAAACAAACATTCCACTTTTATTTTCATCTTGCAAAAGACAATGCTCCTCATTAGGTGTGAGGATTAGACATGACTTTATAACCATATGATAAGAAAGTAGAAATGGTAAAACAGATTCTTCTTCATTTGTGAAGCATAAAGAATATTAGAAATTATAAACTTTCCACTTTCTCTTGACTTTAAGTTAACTTCTCTAACCTATGGTCATCCTCCTACCTGTAGAATTAGTAAAGGAAGAAAAAACCTTCTTGCAACCTATCATATGCTTCATAGCTCTAGAATAAAAAATCTAAAGATTTTCAGAGGCTCTATTTAATGTTTCTTGATCAAAAGCTATTTCTTCAATTCTAATATGTGCATATGATTCTTCATTTGAGGACTTAGGTATTGAACAATCTTCAATATTATTACCAAGCACTCTTTTCTTCTCAATAAAAATCCTCATTTTGCATTTTGTTATATAATGATCAGGTTTCTTGCAATAATGGCATATACCTTTATTTGAGGTGGATGTAATGGAAGTAGACTTCTCTTCGGGTGTAATAGAAGTACTAGAACTAGATGTGGTAGAAGTGGATGAAGACTTAGAAGTAGAAGACTTAGTTTCCTTTTTATTCAGTTGATTCTTCTTCTCCTTCTTCTTCGTCTCTTTCTTCTTCTTCCTTTTAGATAATGATACCATGGCTTCATCACTCTCTTTCATACTCTTGTGTTGGTCTTCATCGTGAAGCAACAAAAACTGCAACTCTTCAGATGATATTTCTCTCTCTCTTATAGAGAGAGAGAGAGAGTAATAACAAAAGAACAATATGTAGATGGAAATGAATTTATGAGGGTATTCATAATCTCATCATCATATATAGTGACTCCAACATTAAGAAGTTGATCTCGTAAATCCTTAAGTTTCAAAATGTGTGACTCAGCTTACTCACCAACTTTCATTCTTGTGTGGTTGTCTCTTAAGAAAAGGATTCCTAGTAGGGTTTCTACTCTGATAGAGATTTTCTAATTCCAAGCAAGCTTGAAGAGAGGTTATGCATGACCTAATATGCGGAATGATATGCCTCTTGAATCCCATAGCAATAAATGAGAGTGCTTATGCATCTCTAGAATCCCATCTAAACTCCTCTTCTATAGGTTGAATCTGTATGTATCTCCCTTTGTCGATGGATGAAGATATAATCTCCTCTTCTTCCCCTTCAGTATCCTGAGCAAAAATTGGGGAGCAATTGGGCCTGCAACTTTCTTGGATAAAGAAGCAAAATCTTCTACAAGTTTTCACCCGGAATAGTTTCCAATGACAATATTCCACAAATTTTTGGAAACTAGCAATTATAACCATAAAAGTCCACATAGGATAGTTAGACATTCCATCAAGCTTGTCTTCTTGTTCCAATCTATCTGTAAAGTCACTCATCTTGAATACAAGGGTGTACGTTAATTATGCTCTGATACCAAATGTTCATACATGCATGCTTGATCATATATACATACATACATACATACATACATACATATATACACACCTATATACATACATATATGCATACAATATACACACCTATATACATACACACACACGTACATACATACATATAATATGTGTGTGTATATATATATATATATATATGTGTGTGTGTGTGTGTGTGTATATGTGTGTGTATATGTGTGTGTGTATGTATGTATATATGTATGTATGTATGTATGTGTGTATATATGTGTCATAGTTGCATCGCAACGTGTTGCGAACGGTTTGCAACTTCGCAACGTTGCTTTGCATGCAATTTTTTTTTTTAGTCCAAAAAATACTCAAAAGTATATTTTCTTTAGGAGGGATTAGAAATTATTTAAAATCCTGTCCAAAATGTCCAATACATGCAATTAAAAAGCATGGAGAATGAGGAAGACATAAAAAGCTATAAAAGTATAGAGATTCATTTGTGTATGATTTTCTCAATGCACCTTATCGCCTTGAGATAGCTAGATATTTGGGATTTCCCATGTTCTCCTTCTAATGCACTTACATATCTTGTACAAAAGTTTCATTCTTAGCCTTTACCCTTCAAATCCAAGGGTACTCTTCTATGATGATTGATATGATTACAATTTACTTGGTACTCGCATCACCGTGAATGTTGAATTGTGTAGGGACTAATTTGGACTCAATAATCTATATACTATATGTCCATGTTTGACCTATACTATATATGTATGCTTGTATATATGTAATTACAACTATGCATGGTATATCTATGTATGTAATATGCATGTATCTACTTGTATGTATGTATGTATGTATGTATGTATGCAAGCATGCATGCATGATGTATGCATGTATGTATGTAATATGTATGTATGTGTATAATATGCATACGACATGTCGCATATCTACTTTGATTTCATAATTTATATCACTGTATTTATTTATATGTGTAAAAGTATGCAGTTCATCATATATTAGCTATAGGAAGCTTAGGGCACCAAAATATTTAAAAAAAAAACCCAAAAGAAAAAAATTGCGTTCGCAACGTTTTAGCAACGTCTAGGCCCAATCATTGCTATGTTGCTAACGTGTTAGCAACACGTTGCTAAAACGTTGCGAACAACTATGATGTGTGTGTATGTGTATGTGTACGTGTATGTGTATGTGTATGTGCATATGCATGTGCATGTGTATGTGTATGTGTATGCGTATGTGTGTGTATGTGTATGTGTATGTGTATGTGTGTGTATCTTTGTATATGTGTATGTGTATGTGTATGTGTATTTGTATGTGTATGTGTATGTATATGTGTGGGGCAATTGAATGCTGCAATGAAAAATCATGAAAGAAAGCAAGTGAGAATTGCTTTGCATCGGTTTTTTTATGCAAAAGATATACCAGACTAGAAAGTTAGAAGTCCATATTTCTTAGATATGGTACATATGATTCACAAAGTGGAATGTTCACTTGTACCACCCACATATGCTGAATTGCAATAAGAAGAGATTATTGAGGAAGTAAAGCAAGTGGACCGTGACTTGATAGGTGTGCGTGAGCAATGGGAAAAATATGGATGCAATATAATTAGTGATGGTTGGTTTGACACATGAAATAGACATGTCATTACCTTTATGGCAATATCCATTCATGGTGGAGTTTTTGTGAAATCGCTGAATACATCAAGATATGTGAAAAGTGGGGATTTTATAATTTAGCATTTGAAGAAAGTCATATTTGATGTTCGTCTCACAAATGTGGTGCAGGTTTGCATAATGCAACCAATTGTATTCATGCGGGTGAAATGGTTGAGAAAGAGTGGCTAACAATCATGTTTACTAGATGCACATGCCACTGCCTTGACTTACTATTCAAAGACATAGGTAAACTTGTTTGGGTTTCTAACACAATATCTCAAGCAAGTAAAGTTGTTAATTATGTGACAAGGAAAAGTAGTATCTTCACTATTTTTAGAAGTCATAGCTCAAAGGATTTGTTGAGACCAGCTCCAACAAGGTTTGCATATTACTTTATCATGTTGAGCAACTTGTTAGATGAAAGATGTATGCAAGGGTTGAGCAAGCTTTTGATTGATGACAGGTATATGCACATGAGAGTGTCAAAGACACAAGTGGCAAATGATGTGCATGACATTGTATTTCCATTTTTCTTTTCGAACGAATGCAAGATAATTGTGAAAATATGTACCCCCATTCTAAAAATATTGCGTTTGGTAGATAGAAAAAGAACAATTATAGAGCTTATTTATGAATTGATAGATCGCATGGTACAACACTTGGGAAGCATGCATGATATAGATCAAGCAAGAATGAAGGATGTTATGGACTTACGCAAGTGGAATATGTTCCACACTCCCCTACATGCGGTTGGCTATCTATTGCATCCTATATGGAGAGGAAAAAATCAGCATGCAGATATTGAAGTAAATGAAGGATGGCTGAATTATTTAGAAAGATATACAAATGGAGACATAGTCATGCAAGGAAGGTTGATTGATGAGTATGATATGTATAAAAGAGGGATTGGAATGTTTGGAAGAGTCATTGCAAAGGATGAAACTAGAATGCAAGAAAGTTTGAAGTGGTGAGAAACATTTGGAGCCTCCACTCCTATGTTGCAATCTCTTGCTTTGAAAGCATTGTCACAAGGTTCATGTGCCTCTCCTTGTGAGAGAAATTAGAGCACTCTCTTATCCATACTAAGAGAATAAATAGACTAAATCTATCACATTCAGAGAAGCTTGTATACATACATACTAACTTGAGATTGCTTTCTAAAATTAAAGATAGAGGATATGAGAGGATGGAGGTTACATTGGATATGCTTGCAAAAGAAAAAGATGATAAACGCCTACTTGCAATCCAAGAATTATTAGAGAGTGTTGCATATGAAAAAGGTATGCCATTCACTG
This sequence comes from Ceratopteris richardii, assembly GCA_020310875.1. NCBI lineage: Eukaryota > Viridiplantae > Streptophyta > Polypodiopsida > Polypodiales > Pteridaceae > Ceratopteris > Ceratopteris richardii. Next base: position 2,204,826 of record CM035441.1, on the reverse strand, counting down.
ATGAGCAGTGATCTTCTTCTCTTCCTAACACAGCTACTACACTTGATGAGGATGAGGATGAGGATAAAATATTGAAGATGAGAGACTTGATGAGCCATAGTCTTCACTCTCTAACTCTTATTCATAGCTTACATTATGTATTTTCTTTATGATATGGTTCCATTTCAGATTACATAATATAATGGATTTTGTTGAGTCTAAAGTCTTGTGTGCCGAGCTTTTATGTATGCTATTTCAAAAGAGAAAAATCTGAATTTTACATTTCATCATCTTGGGTATCATGTTTGCTCTAAAATCTTCTCCCTTAGTCTTAATTCAATGTGTATTATAAGTGGAAAATCTGATATTTATATATTGTTGCATATTGCATTACACCTACAACACCTACTCTTAATTTTTGTCTTCCTTTAATTTTTGGTCACGTATAGTATTTTCAACCATACTTTTTCATACTTCCATATCATATACACATGGTTGTTACTGATGTTTTTCTGACTTCTGACTTCTGACGTTTACCCGACCTCTGACAGGTACGATAAAACGTTTTTAACGTTTCCCGACGTGACCATTTTTTTAATCAAAAAATAAAAAAACTTTATATATATATATATATATATATATATATATATATATATATATATATATATATATATATATATATATATACATATATACATATATACATATATACATATATACATATACATATACATATACATATACATATACATATACATATACACATGGTTGTTACTGATGTTTTTTTGACTTCTGACTGCCTGACGTTTAGCGGACCTCTGACGGGTACGGTAAAACGTTTCTGACGTTTCTCGACGTGACTATTTTTTTTAATTAAAAATAAAAAAACTTTATATATATATATATATATATATATATATATATATATATATATATATATATATATATATATATATATATATATATATATATATATATATATATATATATATATATATATACACACACATACACATACACATACACATACACATACACATACACATACACATACACATACACATGTGAAGAGATGGATAAGTATCTGTTTGAAGATGAAGAGGTGTTGCAAAATCCTTGATCTACACCAGCCAAATGAACTCCAAGAGTAGATGGTGGGCCCTTTTAGCTTGCCAATGGATGTATTAGACACCCTATGTACCTTGGAAGATCACTCTCAAAAAGATAGATCAAAACAGATAAGTTGGAGTTAGCTCAGAGGTGAAAACTTGCTATTCTTGGTTCATACATCTGTCCAGTGTTTTACATAATTCTCTGAGCACAGAAGCAATTAGCTTAATTCCTCTTTGGGAAGTCTAGATAGCTTAAAGAGCTAACTTTCAAGAGTAATCTCATAAAAAATAACAAAGCACACACTGAGAATGAGTTTTAACAAGTGATGACATCATCCCGATTTTCACGGGCTGCTACAGAAATAGACCAGTGAGCAGAAAAATTAACATAACTCAAAATGTAGAAATCCAATGATTATGAAAATTTGTATGGTTATACTAGACAGTAAGCTGAATCTAACAAGCTTTAAATCACTGAATTTGGATAAGTAACCACTGAGAAATGGCTCTGACAAGATGAGTGAAAAAGTCGGGTACCTGACAGAGAAGTGAAGATGAACAGACCCTGTTGACTTCAAATGAATATAACTGAAGATTGCAACATCCAAATGACATGAAAATTTATGAGCATATAGTAGACTTATAGAGCTAACTTTAACAAGTTAAATCACTGAAAATGATGCACCAAGCTCAGAGAAAACATCTCTGCAAGCTGACTGAGAAAACTGAGAGTAATGGTAGTGAGTAGTACACTTCACAAGAACATGGAAAGATGAAACCAAATAATCATGAAAATGAAAGTATATTTCTTGTACAATACAATGACTTACTGATACATATGTGTGCCTTGTAATCACACCTTGATATGGCATAAAGCTCAGCTCTTGGAGGTCTTCACATAGGTCTCTCTAACCACGACTAAAACTACCATCTATTTATAGTTGAGTTTGGGAGGCTAACTTCCCTCAATCACTCTCCAATCAATCAATGATTGATTTGATTCTCTACCTACCACAAATCACGAATTCGTGGCTCCTCTTTCCATTCTTGATCAAGTGGACTCAACCACTTAAGATTCTCTTACTTTTACATTAAGTAAACTCTTCAAAAGTTACAAGAGGTAGTTCACAAGTGAACTTTACATAGTCTTCTTTTTAAAGCTTCTTCTAAGACTTTGTGAGACTAAAGCCAATACTTAGGCTTGTCATAGACTTGCTCCAACAGCTCCCCCTCAAGCCAAGTATGCTTGAGGTCTTCAATCTTCCAAGATTACCTGCAAACCTATCATAGCCTTGAATTTGCAAAGCTTTGTACCATCCAATGCTTTGGTTAGAATATCTGCACATTGTTGATGAGTGGACACATATGATATTTGAATCTCTTTGCTTAGAACCTTTTCTCGTACATAGTGATAATGAACTTCAATATGTTTAGTCCTTGCATGAAAAATAGGATTAGCAGCCAAATGAATAGAACTCATATTGTCACCAAAAATAGTTGGAGTTCCAAACTCCAATCCAAGATCTTTGAACAATGTCTTCATCCACATAGCTTCTTGTGTAGCTATGGCAAGACCTCTATATTCAGCTTCAGTAGAAGAGAGAGCAACTGTGGGTTGCTTCTTGGATGACCATGAAATAAGCTTTGAACCTGCAAAGGTAAGATAACCTGAAGTGCTCCTTCTATCTTCCTTGGAGCTAGCCCAATCTGCATCAGAAAATAGCTTCAAACCTAAATCAGATACATAAGGATAATAAAGTCCTTCATTTATGGTTCCTTTGAGATACTTGAGAATCCTTTTGGCAGCATGTGATTTCCTTGGTGTGTGCATAAATTGACTTAGCACACTCACACTGTAACATATATCTACTCTTGTCAATGTGGCATAGTTGAGACTACCCACTAGACTTTGATATGATGGGATGTCCTCTATGAGTTCACCTTCATGTGAGCTCAATTTGTGATTGACCTCCATTGGAGTACCTGCAATCTTACAATCTTGCATCTTGAATTTTGCCAACATGTCCTTAATGTACTTCCTTTGAGTGAGAAACAAACCATGATCTTTGTAGACAACTTCCAAACCTAGGAAGTAGGTAAGTGAACCCAAATCACTTATCTTGAACTCTTCTCTCATCTGATCTTTGATCTTCTTCATACCATCTGCATCATTTCCTGTCAATATAATATCATCTACATATACACATAGATAGATGACCTCGGAATTACTCTTTTTAATAAAGAGTGAAGGATCTGCCTTGCTTGGTTGAAAGCCTTTGTCCTGCAAGAATGAAACAAGCCTGAAATTCCAAGCTCTTGGAGCTTGCTTGAGACCATACAATGCTTTGTTAAGTTTACACACATAATCAGGATAAACTTGATTCTCAAAACCAGGTGGTTGTGCCATATATACCTCTTCTGTTATCCAACCATTCAAGAATGCATTCTTTACATCTAGTTGAAGTATCTTCCAATTCTTGGAAGAGGCAATACTAAGCAAAACCCTAATAGTAGGCATCTTTGCCACAGGAGAGAAAGTCTCCTCATAATCAATTCCCTGAGTTTGTGCAAAGCCTTTTGCCACAAGCCTTGCCTTATACCTGTTAATTGAACCATCAGAATTCTTCTTGAGTTTATAGACCCATCTTGAGCCTATTACCTTCATGGATGAAGTCTTGGGCACCAAATCCCAAGTGTTGTTTTCCTCAAGTGCTTCAATCTCTTCCTTCATTGCATGCTTCCATTCTGTTTTTGCTTTGGCCTCTTCAAATAATGATGGCTCCTCTTGGTTTATGTCCTGTGCTATGTAGATAGAATGTTTAGTTACTAATGAGGTGTCAAACCCATACCTTTCTGGTTTTTTCTTTTCCCTCATAGATCTTCTTAGGCCATGATGTGATGATTCTGCTTCATGTCCAAGTTCCTGCAATTTTGCTTTACCTTTAGACTTCCATGCTTTGATCTTTTCCATGTGAGATTCTTCATCATCCTCTGAGGTGTCTTGTTCTTCAATCTTTGATTGTTCTCTACCAAGCTTTGGAAAATCTTCTTCAAGATTATATGGTAAATTGACCTTCCTGCATGAATCTTCATACCATGAATTGTTCTCATCAAAAACTACATCTCTGCTTACCAAGAATCCTTTGTTGGTAGGGTTGTATAACCTGTAGCCCTTTTGATTGTTGTCATATCCAATAAATACACACCTTTCTGCCTTTGGATCCATCTTGCCTCTAACTTGTGAAGGAACATGAGCAAAAGCAATACATCCAAAAATTTTACAATGATCTAAGCTTGGTCTTCTTCCATTCCAAGCCTCATATGGAGTCATCCCATCAAGGGATTTTGAAGGCAACCTGTTAATCAAGTAAGTGGCTGTAGATACAGCTTCAGCCCATAAGTAATTAGGTAAATGCTTTTCATTTAACATAGACCTTGCAGCTTCAACAATTGTCCTATTTCTCCTTTCTGCCACTCCATTTTGCTCAGGAGTGTACCTTGTAGTTACCTCTCTTTTGATTCCTCTTTCTTGAAGAAAAGAATCAAACTCATGGGAGAAGTATTCTCCCCCTCCATCTGACCTTAGCCTTTTTAGTGATTTACCTGTTTGATTCTCCACAAGAGCCAAATATCTTTTGAAACATGAAAAAACTTCATCTTTGTGTTTCATAAAGAATAGGATAGTCCATCTGCTGCAATCATCAATAAAGGAAACATAATACCTTGATCCAGATATTGAAGCTTCCTTGCTAGGTCCCCATACATCTGTATGAACCAACTCCAAGAGATCTCCATGCATATAACCTTTTTTCATGAATGGTAACCTGTGAGACTTTCCAAATTGACATGCACTACAACCTGAATCTATGTAGAAAATATGCTCATCAGATTTACCTTGTGGCATAGCCATGTTCATGATCAATAATGAATCCTCTTTGTTTGAGTCTTCTGTGTAGTTATTGTAGTCTCTCCTTCCTTTGTAGCATCCTTGATAGTTTGAATGATTGTAGTTGTTGTAGTTGCCATGATAATTGTTGAACCTTCCTCTTGAGTAGCCATAACTTCCTCTATTGTATCCTCTGCCTCTTTGATTCCTGGAATTCCTAAAGCAATTTTCAGTTGTATGATTAGTTAATCCACAAATAGAACATGAGTTGGAGTCTTGGGATCTCCCCCTGCCTTGTCTACCTCCTCTTCCTCTACCTCTGCCATGTCTTCCTCTACCTGCATAGTTAGCTTGATATGTACCTGCTTCATCATCCACTTTCTTTGCCTTTCCTTTGTTATCTTTAGACTTGCTTTTATCCGTGTATAAAGCTGAAGATTGATTACCTTTAGAGCTTTCTCCATTTTTGATAAGCTTTGCCTCTTGAGTAAGTAGTTGTCCAATGAGTGTGTTGAAATCAGGTACATGCATGTCCATGTACAAATCCATAGCTTTGGTGAATGCTTCCCACTTATCATCTGCCTTCAAGCCATTGATGACCTGCCTTACAATTTGCTCTTCATCTATTACCTCTCCAATGCTTCCCAACTGATCCGCTATGTCCTTGAGCTTTGTGACAAAATCAGTCACATTTTGTTTGGGAGCCTTCTTGAGAGTTGTGAAATCCAGCCATAGTTGATGCTTCCTAGCTTTGGTACTTGAAGAAAAGAAAGCTTCAAGTGCATCCCACACTTCCTGAGATGTCTTACAACTTCTAATGTGAGGCAACAAAAAATCTGAGATAGAGTTGAGGAGATAAGACCTTGCAAGTGCATCCTTGGAGCACCATGTGCTCAATCTTTCTTGCTCTTCTTGTGTTGGTTGACTTTTGTTCCTGAAACTTGGCATAACTTCATCTCCAGCCACATAACCATATAAACTTCTACCTTGGAGATAAGCTTCCATCCTTAATGACCAAGCTGAGTAGTTACCTCTGTCCAATTTGTCAATTGATGAAGGAAATCCATCTGCCATGTTGTCCAACCTTGCTCTGATACCACTGTGAAGAGATGGATAAGTATGTGTTTGAAGATGAAGAGGTGTTGCAAAATCCTTGATCTACACCAGCCAAATGAACTCCAGGAGTAGATGGTGGTCCCTTTTAGCTTGCCAATGGATGTATTAGACACCCTATGTACCTTGGAAGATCACTCTCAAAAAGATAGATCAAAACAGATAAGTTGGAGTTAGCTCAGAGGTGAAAACTTGCTATTCTTGGTTCATACACCTGTCCAGTGTTTTACATAATTCTCTGAGCACAGCAGCAATTAGCTTAATAAGTCTAGGTAGCTTAAAGAGCTAACTTTCAAGAGTAATCTCATAAAAAATAACAAAGCACACACTGAGAATGAGTTTTAACAAGTGATGACATCATCCCGATTTTCACGGGCTTCTACAGAAATAGACCAGTGAGCAGAAAAATCAACATAACTCAAAATGTAGAAATCCAATGATTATGAAAATTTGTATGGTTATACTAGACAGTAAGCTGAATCTAACAAGCTTTAAATCACTGAATTTGGATAAGTAACCACTGAGAAATGGCTCTGACAAGATGAGTGAAAAAGTCAGGTACCTGACAGAGAAGTGAAGATGAACAGACCCTGTTGACTTCAAATGAACGTAACTGAAGATTGCAACATCCAAATGACATGAAAATTTATGAGCATATAGTAGACTTATAGAGCTAACTTTAACAAGTTAAATCACTGAAAATGATGCACCAAGCTCAGAGAAAACATCTCTGCAAGCTGACTAAGAAAACTGAGAGTAATGGTAGTGAGTAGTACACTTCACAAGAACATGGAAAGATGAAACCAAATAATCATGAAAATGAAAGTATATTTCTTGTACAATACAATGACTTACTGATACATATGTGTGCCTTGTAATCACACCTTGATATGGCATAAAGCTCAGCTCTTGGAGGTCTTCACATAGGTCTCTCTAACCACGACTAAAACTGCCATCCATTTATAGTTGAGTTTGGGAGGCTAACTTCCCTCAATCACTCTCCAATCAATCAATGATTGATTTGATTCTCTACCTACCACAAATCACGAATTCGTGGCTCCTCTTTCCATTCTTGATCAAGTGGACTCAACCACTTAAGATTCTCTTACTTTTACATTAAGTAAACTCTTCAAAAGTTACAAGAGGTAGTTCACAAGTGAACTTTACATAGTCTTCTTTTTAAAGCTTCTTCTAAGACTTTGTGAGACTCAAGCCAATACTTAGGCTTGTCATAGACTTGCTCCAACAACACATACACATACACATACACATACACATACACATACACATACACATACACATACACATACACATACACATACACATACACATACACATACACATACACATACACATACACATACACATACACATACACATACACATACACATACACATACACATACACATACACATACACATACACATACACATACACATACACATACACATACACATACACATACACATACACATACACATACACATACACATACACATACACATACACATACACATACACATACACATACACATACACATACACATACACATACACATACACATACACATACACATACACATACACATACACATACACATACACATACACATACACATACACATACACATACACATACACATACACATACACATACACATACACATACACATACACATACACATACACATACACATACACATACACATACACATACACATACACATACACATACACATACACATACACATACACATACACATACACATACACATACACATACACATTTACATTTACATTTACATTTACATTTACATATACATATACATATACATATACATATACATATCAAAGTCACCAGGGGACAGGGACGGGTCCCGAGAACGATGGTGTCCCCGAGACGGGGATGGAGCTTGGGGTGTCCTCGGGACGCGTCCCCGGGACGGCACCAAAAAAATGCTGATTTTTTCAAAGATATCAAAAAAGTAATGGACAATGAATGTGTTAACATATGGAAGGACCAATAAGAACAAAACTATAGAAAAAAAGTGTTTTTCAAGTAGAAACATGCATCAAACACTTTTGAAATTTGAACAATCAAAATTATCATTTATATTTCATCATCTCAAAGAAAAAGATTCTATATCATCATCATCATCATTACCATCATCATCATTACCATCATCATCATATACAAATTTCATATACATATTGTATTATCACGAGCATTGAGAGCAAAAAAATGTTACATCATATTATGGATCAACAAAAACAACAAGTGTAGATTCTAAAAAGTAAAACCAGAAAATCTTAAGACTAAAACATACATGTAATGAGTATGGAGAAAAGAGGAAAAGGGTGAAGAAAGGGTGCACAGGGTTTCCACATATGGCTGAAGGTAGCTTAACCCTTCATATACATGACATCCATAGAGAAAAATTGAAGAGAGCAATGTTTATTTATGGTTGCTTATGGCCCTCAAGAAGGTTATAAAGACCCCTAACATTGGCTTAAGAGACTCTAAAAGAGAGGCCAAAAAAACTTGAAGTTTTCTGGCAAAAAAAGCATCCAAACACTTGATCCGTCCCAGATTTCTGTCCTCAAACAAGGTCATGACAAGATTCCGTCCCGGGGACGGTTGGCTGTTTCAGACTGTTATAAGGGGACGGCTTCCGTCCCCGCTTGGCGTCCCGAGGTATTAGCTCGAGGGGACAGCGTCCCGGCATCCCTAGGACCCGGGGACGCGTCCCCGTGTGACTTTGATACATATACATATACATATACATATACATATACATATACATATACATATACATATACATATACATATACATATACATATACATATACATATACATATACATATACATATACATATACATATACATATACATATACACATTGTTGCATTCGGACGCGTCCGAATCATTTTTCCGGACTTACCGGACTTCGTTCCGGACTTCGTTCCGGACTTCCACGTCCGAAACGCGTTTCGGACTTGACCATTGCAGAAAATTTTTTTGAGGGCAAAAGATCCCGATTTTGGGTCATTTTGACTATCATATATACCATGATATCTAGCATATCTACCATAATTTATATGTATATGTATTTATATCTACATATACATATACATAAACATAGATATATATATATATATATCTACCATAGATACATATAGGTCATTTTGGTGATTTATAGTATCGCAAGAGAGAACCCTACACATGATGATGATGATGAGGAGGAGGAGGAGTACATTGAGGATGATGATGGCTGATCATACGTAATTATATGCATATTTTGACATAACTTTAGATTTATATTTATAGACTTTTGGTCTTTCGCGATATCATGTATGAGTTTACTATCTAATTTCAGCATCATACTCTGTGTGTTTATTGAAATTATGCTTAAATCTCATTGATTTATGCTTCTAATATCATTTAGGAATATCTCCAATAGTTTTTGTAAATTTTTCTTGAGGAAAAAAAAAGTCACGTCCGATAACGTCCAAAACGTTTTTCCGGTCTCGATTCGGGCTTTCCAACCCGTCCGAGTCCGAAGTCCGATTCCCGTCCAAATCAACTATGCATATACATATACATATACATATACATATACATATACATATACATATACATATACATATACATATACATATACATATAAGCTGCTGTATAAGCTGTTGTATAAGCTGCAGCTGGACTAGCAACACCTGGACAAGGACAAGCTAGTCATGTTTTCTGATATTAAACTAGATGCAAGATGGCATCACATAGAGGCTAGAAGGGCAGCACACAAAGACTTTATCCCTGCAACTGGAAAACAACCAGAAAATGGTCCAACTCTCATGTATATCAGAAAGATTGCTGGGCAAAAAAAAAAACAAGGTCAGAAATGGTTCCTGACGTGGTTGTCAGGAACGGAGTCAGTAAAGACAGGTAAGGGGGTTCCTGAAACCCTACATATACATATACATATCTATCTATCTATCTATCTATCTATCTATATATATATATATATATATATGTATATATATATATATATATATATATATATATATGTATATATATATATATATATATATATATATATATATATATATATATATATATATATATATATATATATATATATATATATATATACACACACATACACACACACACATACATATATATATATATATATATATATATATATATATATATATATATATATATATATATATATATATATATACACACACACATACACACACACATATACATATATATATATATATATATATATATATATATATATATATATATATATATATATATATATATATATATATATATATATATATATATATATATATATATATATATATATATATTTTTTTTTTTTTTTTTTTTTTTTTTTTTTTTTAATGTTTTAAAAAAAGATGTATCCGTAAATGTTGATATATTTGTCAAACATCAAAATATTGTCACTAATAACTATGGATGCATATATGCGTGTAAATATTTATATACTTGTGTGTATGTATTTAGATGTGTATGTATGTTTGTGTGTATATATGAACGTATATACACACAAACATACATACATAGTTATTTTCGTACGTGTATGGAATTTTTTTCGTACGTATGAAAAAGTATGGGTATGTTTGCCGTATGATTCATTCCGTACTCCATACTTCTCGGACATCGTTCTTGAAAAATTTTTGTCTTCACTTTGGGCCTGAAGGTATGCTGAATAGTGTATGTAAGTATATATAGACACACACATATACATACATACATCTATACACTAGATACATACATAAATATTATATATATGCTATATATATAAGTTTCAAATTTTTAGTATTTTTTCTGCCAGAAATATGATATCGAGTATGATATTTTAAATGAAATTCCATACTTTTTTCATACTTTCATACCCGTATGCGTTTTCCGTATGGTTCACGTATGGAAAACTATGCATATATACATATCTAAATATTTATATACTTGTGTGTATGTATTTAGATATGTATGTATGTTTGCGTGTAAATATTTATATATATGTGTATGTACGTATGTATGTCTATATGTATGCATGGGATGTATAAATATGATACGTACATACATATGGACATACTTGATACGTACGTATGTATGTACATACTTACATACACATGTATTTATGTATGTAAATACATAAATACATGTATATGTATGTGCGTAAGTATGTACGTACTTACACATGTAAATACATAGATACATGTATATTATTACATAGATGCATATATGAATGTGTATGTATGTATAGAAAGAGAGAGATAGATGTATATATGTACAGAGAGGAAAAGAGAAAACGGTAGGCAGACATACATTGCTTGATCAAACTGCCTACACACGGGATGGAGCACGTATAAAGTAACAAACAGGCATGGATTCTTTCCCGAAATTATCCACATCGATGTGCGTATATAGGAAGTCATAATGTACAAAATGGATTACAGAGGACCTCGATGTTCCTTGTACCAAAAACCACGATCGTACCCCACGATGACGCTTCGCTTTGGAATAGTCCCGTCGCCAACCCTTGCTATCTTCTAGTGACTGGTGTTACACTACATTCACGTGAAATGTTTAATCAAAAGTCAAGCTTGCTGGCAAGGATGCAACTTGCAAGTTTAAGATTTGAAAACTTCCAGCCGAACCTCCTTTCAAAAAAAAAAAAAAAAGTGTCACCGTCAATGACTGACACACAATAAACAAGAAAATACCAGATGTTATAGGAACCGTGTGAAGAATGAACTTTATTGGTCAAATACGTTGTGAGAGTGTTTAAAGAAGAACTGATGCCCTCAAATAGTATAAGTGCAGATTTACCAATCTTGGTAACTACGTGATGCTACTCGTGCTTTTACAGAGAGAGGGATAGAGGGAGAATCAACGGAGACATTTGTTTTAGAAGTTTGATCTTGACATCTACTCTTTCTCATAGCTTGATTCTATTAATGTGAAAGGCAGATACCCACGGGACCCCTCAAATTCCACACAAGGAGGGGTAGAATGCTTAGCACCTACTACGAATGAACAACATGAATGAACACAGTCCAAAGATCTATTAAGGGTAGGAATTGGGTAGGGATGGCCCTTAGGCGAGATGAGGGGACTAGTTTCATGAGTTGAAGTTGGCTCTATTGTAGTGAGCATGGCCAACAATTCCCACAAGGGAGTTGGTTCATCATAGCATATGATGAGGAGTGTCCTACCAATGTCACCAAGATTATTTGAACCCAAACCCCCTCAAGGAAAGAAAATAATTCACCCGTTTGAACTAAGTGATGCTAGATTAAATCAAAGTTGAAGTCTAGTTACAAGCTACATGAGAAGGAGACGAAGAACGAAGGGGATTAAAAGAGAGAAGATGTGAAACGGGAAAGGAAGTGGTCAATGGCATAACAGGGATGATAAATTCGACCACTTCTCTTTGCCATTATGTAAGGCCCTGCCTTGTATCTCTCTCTCACGCGCCTTTTCCTTGAACATGTTACATTTTATGAGCTTTATAGGTCTTCGTGTTCTAGAAGAACTTTCTTCTCATAATCATAATCATGTGTGTCCCTTTGGAAATCTCAAATATGCTTAGAGAGAATGTCGTGTATTCTTGGTTATCTACAAATATACATGATTTAAAGAACAGTTGTTATTTAATAATATTTTTCCCTAAATGAAATGGTATGATCAAATAGACCGATTGAATAACAACAAATCTTCCAACTATGGCTAGTGTATTGAGTATCAAAAAGCTCGTTAGAATGAAATTGTCACTATCTGCATCAATATGAATATAGCGTCTTTATACTTATTTCTATGTGTGCCATGAATGTTGCGTATTTATACTTATTTCTATGTGTGCCTCTACAGACATCCATATGTGCATGTATATGTCTTTTATCTATGCATATCTATATACAAGTCTATATATGTGATCATACATGCATTGGTATACACACCAGTATACAAATCAGCGTATACATTAACATATGCATTTATGCCTATCAAAAACTTTTTTAATTAAAATAAGAAGTCACACATACACACATGCAAACATTCACGTATACATATGCAAACACACATGCACATATACATGCATCCATAAAATACATAGATACATAATATATTCATACATTCATACATGCGTGCATGCATGCATACATACATACATACATACATACATATATACATACATACATACATACATACACACATACACATACAAACACATGCATACATACATGCATACATACACACACACATACAGATACAAACACATGCATATATGCATAGATACATGCATACATACATACATGCATGCATATTGACATACATACATAAATGCATACATATATACATACATATTTACATACATGCATACGTATATACATATGTATATACATATATATATATACATACATACATACATAAATACATACATACATACATAAATACATACATACATAAATATACACATACATACATACATACATACACAAATACATATGTACATACATACATGTATCCATGCATCCATCTTGGAGTTTAAGGTATGTGCAAGCACATGAACAACACAAGGAAGAAGAAGAAGCTTGGAACACAACACAACACTGAATGAATTATCAGGAGAATGTACAGAGATAAGTGACCCATTATGGTTGTATGCATATATACAAGCTAGTGGGAAAAACCTTTTAAAGAGGGAAAATAAGTGCCCCGATGGTCCTAAATGTGCTCATAAACATGCGGTGAACAAGCAGCTAGCACTCATGTATAAGAAAGTGCTAGCCTATGTGGACAATGATCAATCCATAGAATGAAGTAAGCCCAAAGCTTTGTAGAAAGATTCAAACTTCTCCCTAGGAAGAGCCTTTATGAAAAGGTATGCAATGTTATCTTGTGTGGGCACATATGCCAAATTGATCTCTCTAACAGACACCTCTCCATGACATAATGATAATGCACCTCAATGTGCTTTGTGAGAGTATGGGACACAACGGTTCCTTGCAACTTCCAATGCGCTCTGACTGTTAGTGAAGATGGTGGTAGCAAAAGATTAATCAACACCCAAATCAGCAAAAAAGCATCTGAACTGCACACACTCAACAATCACTATGAAAGCTTCCCTATACTCAGCCTCATAACTAGAAGTGGCCACAATAGGCTAGTTCTTGCTCAACCAAGATATGCGTGAGCTACCAAGCATGAAGCAAACCACTAGTGGACACACAAAAGTCATAGAAAATAGCCCAATTTGATTCAAAAAAAGCATGTAAATTTGGTGGTAATGATCCCCTCTTGGGATAAAAACAACCCCATGTAGTTGGATACCACTCAAGTTGTGAAAGAGGTGCTTAATTGCCTACCAAAGCGTGACACATGGGCAATGCATAAACTTGCTCATCTAAGAGACAACAAATTGAATATCAAGCTGATTTATGCATTAGTAAATCAAGCATCCAATAGCCTCCCAATAGAGAACAACATCGAATGCATCTTCAACATCACAAAGACTCAACTGTAAACCTCTTTCCATAGGAGTGGCAATAGGTTTGCAATCTTCAATGCCAAAATGCTACAATAATGTGTCAATATATATTTTTTTTTATGCAAAGCTATTCCCCCATCAACTTGCATAAATTGAATGCCCAAGTAATTATGCAAATGCCCCAAATCTAACATCTCAAAAGAGGCATGCAAATACGCCTAAATTCAGCAATATGCTTCTCATTAGGACCAATAAGCAGCATGTCATCAGCATACACAACGATTATTAGAAGTACATCATCTGCACAGTTAACATATGAGGTGCTCTCAGTTGGACTATTCTCAAAACCATGTGCAATCAACTAGGCATGTATCTTTTCTGCTTGCTTCAAACCATATAATTCCTTTTTCAACCTACACAGTTTATTTTCATGCCCTTTATGTAGAAAACCACAAGGTTGAAGATGAACATGACAAGAAAATAAAAACACAAAGATAGTTTTACGAGTATTTTATGGAAAATGATCATGTTACTAAGAATTGTTCTAAATTTGCCACAAAAGAGGCAGAGAAGAAAGAGGTTGGAATGGTTACTCCAGAGGCCTCTATGTTGGGTGTGTGAAGAAGTGCAAGAGACACACGGGAAACACACACAAGGTGCACAAACGGAGCAAGACAGACGAAGATGGCTGGAATAGCTCTCTCTATTGACGATGAATTGAACTGAAGTAAAAGTTGAATAATATCCCTAAGTACAAAGTACCACCACATATGAGTGAATCATGTATGTGGTAACATGAGGAAAAAACCTCTAGCCATCACTAGAGTACAAGGTGCCCATATATAGGGAAAAGGTTCACATCAAAGCTACTCGAGGAACACATAAGTGTAACAAACCCCCTACAGTGAATGATGTGAACACATACAGGGAGTGACAGATCAGCACCCACAAGGTAATAAGCCTAAAGCTTTGCAAAAAGCTTCAAAATTTTCCCATGGAAGAGCTTTGGTGAATATGTCTATCACATTATCTTATGTATGCACATATACCAAATCAATACCTCCTACATGAAGGCTCTCTCTCTACATGAAGGCTCTCTCTCACATAGTGATAATGCACCTCAATATGGTTGGTCCATGCATGAAACACTGGGTTTCGTGCAATAGCCAATGCACTCTAACTATCAGTGAGATGCATAGCAGCATCACTATCCATGCAAAGATCCATTAATAGGTGTCTCAACCATATACACTCCACTATAGCTATGAAAACTGCCCTGTACTCAACTTCACAACTCGATGTCACCACTGTAGGTTGTTTCTTACTCAACCAAGATATGCATGAGTCTCCAAGGAAAAAGTAATTACCACTAGTGGACACACGAGTATCGTAACAACCAACCCAATCATACCTGTAAAATCATGCAATCATGGCTGAATATCTTTTCCATAAAAGAGACATAAGCTCAAAGTGCCTCTGAGATATCTAAACACACGTTTCACCACTTGCCAATGCTTAGTGTTAGGGCTATGCATGGATCGACTCAATTGGAAAACTGCATACTGTATATCTGGCCTTGTGTTGCATGCATATATAAGACATTCCAAAGCTTGCTGATAAAGAGAAGTGTCAAATGCAGCACTGGAATCCTCAACTGAGAACCTAACACCTATCTCAATTGGTGTGGAAACTAGCTTGCAATACTCAAAGTCAAAACACTGCAATAGTTTTTCAACATACTTTGCTTGATGCATAACAATTCCCCCCTCAACGGATACAAACTGGATGCCAAGATAGTAGCTCAAAAGACCAAGATAAGTGACATCAAAAGTATGCTGTAAATCAACAATAATAATGTCAAGTCTTGCATCACATGACCCAGTCAAGAGTATGACATCGACATAAAAAACATGCATTGTAAGATCAGCCCCATCTTTGTGTACATAGAGTGTGCTTTCAATTGAACTACATGTGAAGCCAAGAGCAACCAAGTGCTTATGTTTTTATCATACCATGCACGTCGAGCTTGCTTGAGATCATACAAGGCTTTATACAAGCGACAAACCATATGCTCTTTTCCTTTCATGGAAAATCTAGGAGGTTGCTTCACATAAACCTCTTTTTGCAAATCACCATTCAAGAAAGTTGTCTTTATGTCTAACTGATGTACTTTCTAACCTCGATGGGTAGCCAATGCATCCACGGTACAAATGGTAGTCATGCATGAAGTAGGTGCACAAGTTTCCTCATAGTCAATGTCATATTGTTGTGCATATCCTTTGGCAATCAATCTAGCTTTGTAGCAATCAATGCTACCATCATACTTTATCTTAATCTTGTAAACCCACTTTGTACCAATGGCATTTTTTCCTTTTGACAATTCACAAAACTCCCAAGTACCAATCCTATGTATGGAATCCATTTCTGATTGCATAGCACTCATCCATTGTGGATCGTCACATGCATCTTCAAAAGTAAGTGGCTATTCATTACATGTTGTTGCAATAAGAGAATAATCCACAAAATTACTTGATGCATGGTGAGAACTTGATCTTGTTCTACTAAGTAAAGGTGCACTCAATTTGCTATCGTGTAAAGTTTGTTTCAGCCGCTTTGGCATACTTTGTGCACTGTTGATAGACATATGTTCATTATGTAATACATCATCAACATGTATATCATGCATGGGCTGAATTTCATGCTCGTTTTTAGCCCTTTAAGCCTCAATTGGCTGGTCTACATGGCCATAGTCAAGCACACCATTTTGGAACGAAGGCATGAGTGTATCGAAAACATCTTGTGAGCTAATTGTTGGCTGTTTTTTGCATTTGAGTAGAGGAAAAATTGAATTTTCAGTAAATGCCACATCTAGACTCACAAGAATTGTGTTTTTCAATGATATCCCTTACTTTCACCACTATAACCAATAGATATACATTTCTTTGCCTTTTCATCAAGCTTGTGACGTTGTTGTGATGGCCCAAGAGCATATGCCAAAGAACCAAACACATGCATATGACTAACCATAGGCTTATGTCCATTCCAAGCCTCATAAGGAGTAATGACTCTCAATGCTTTTGTAGGGCAGCAATTCAACACATAGTTTGCACACATGACTGCTTCCATCCAAAACTTATCAAGAAGGTGCTTTCCTTTAACCATACATCGTGCCATCTCAAGAAGTGTTCTATTTTTCTGCTCGGCAACACCATTTTGTTGAGGTGTATATGACACTGTACATTGGTGTGAAATACCTCTTTCAAGAAGAAAAGCATTAAACTCATGTGACATGTATTCAGCACCATAATCTGTACATAGAGTCAAAAGCTTGTTTGAAGAAAATTTTTCAGCCATAGTTAAAAATGCTTTGAAACAAGAAAATAACTCAGTCTTTGCTTTTGTAAGATACACCCATTTATGGCGAGTAGCATCATCAATGAAGGTAACAAAATTTACATGCTTCCCAAAAGATGGAGTCTTGACGGGACCACATACATCACTATGAATAAGCTAATTCAATGGACTCAAGTGTTGGCAAACCAATATGTCCTTCTTTTGCAAGTAAAGCAAACTATTGAAGTTTAAGTGACCAAAATGAGCATGTCAAAGCTCCATTTCAGCCATGGAAGAAGTATGAACAACCAAGGTATTCGAGGTAGCCCTCTTGTATGTATCCATGTGATACAAACCAATAGATAGTGTACCAGATATCACGATAATATCACCATTGCTGAAATCATGAACCATACACTTATCATCAACAAAGTGTACATGAAGTCGAGCTTTGGCAATCAACAAAATTGAAGTTAAGTTCTTTTTTATATCAGGCACATACAATGCATTTTTCAAGAGAATCACATCTCAATATGCAGCCATAAGCTCAATTTCTCCTACTCCAATGATAGGATAAGAGGCATTGTTTGCACACACCACATGTCCTCCTTTGGGTGCATCTTTCAAAGATGTAAAAAATCTTTTGCATGATGTTATGTGCTTTGAAGAATCACTATCAAAGAACCAATCCGAATCAGCCTCAGTCACAAACATATATTTAGAATTCAAAGATGCATCATAATGACATGTAACAACACATGCCCAAAAATCTTGAGCCATGTTATCTTCATCATTCTTTGCATTTGCTGAATTTTCAGCAATAGACATTCAAGATTCCTTCTTCTTTTCATTGCGCTTAGCAAGATTTCTACACCCGTCAATAGTATGACCAATCTTTCAACAATATTTGCATCTCTTATTCTTTTGCAAATCAACATTAGAGGAATGAGTGAAGAGAAAGGTTGAGGCTTTGGTTTTGATGAACCAAAGCTGAACCATACTTGCTTTTCGCCTTTTGTGAGATAGCACGTGCTTGCATTTCCTCAATCAAACCACTCCTATTCACTCTAGATTGGTCTTCTTGCAAAAGATGAGACGAACCTCATCAAATGCATACATATTAGGATTCCCTTTTGCAACCAAACAAAGTGTAGTAGCAAAGCTTTGAAAAGATTTTGGTAATCCTTTCAACAATGTAGAAATGAGTGATGCATCCAAAATAATCTCATCTATATTTGCCAATTGCTTTTTCAATTCCTTGATGTGTATCACATACACATCCATCGACTCATTTTCAACCATAAATATATCCTCAAGTTGCTTCCTCAAGTGTGCAACATGCGCTTCATTATGCATGGCATACAAAGAAGCAAGAGTGTCCCATGTCTGTCTTGATGTAGAACATGACCGAATGTGTTGAGCTATATGATACTTCACAGAAAGCGCAATCAATGCATGAGCTTCAACATCTTTTCCATCCCATCTAAGCTACTCCTATGTAGGTGGAGAAGGAGTAACCACTGTACTTGAAGAAGAAGCTCCATCTATGACAGTAGACTATGAATTAGAAGAACCTGCTGGTCTTCGATCTACATGTGGCACTATGTTCCAAAGTTGTTTTGCAACAAGAACATGCTTCATGATGCTATACCACATTGGATAGTTGGTCCCATCAAGCTTATCTTCAGCTTGAAGCATGCCAAACAAGTCATTGTTGCCTGCCATTTCACTAAAGAATAAGAATGTGACAAAATCTTTACTTTGACAAAAGCCGAAATGAATGTTGAAATTTCAGCTCAAAAAGCATCACTCTGATGGCAATTTTGATTTATGAATGGCTTCAAAATGGAGGTAAGACCCTAGTGCAACTAGTTGAAATGTTTCTTGGCTGCTGAAATTCACTATTCTATGCTTCGAAGTCGATTTGCACTAATAAAAGTGTGTGCACGTGCCACGACACGACGCAAAAATTTGAAACTTGAGAAGGAGTTGAGCGTGCTATGATACCACTGTTGGGTGTGTGTAGAAGTGCGCGAATCACATGCACACACAAGGAGCACAAACATAGCAAGACACATGGAGAAGATGGATGACTGGAATATCTCTCTCTATTGACGATGAACTGAACTGAAGTAAGAGCTGAATAATATCCCTAAGTACAAAGTAGCACCATATATGAGTGAATCATGTATGTGGTAACATGTGGAAAAAACCTCTAGCTAGCACTATACTAAAAAGTGCCTATGTATAGGGAAAAGGTTCACATCAAAGCTACTCAAGGAACACATAAGTATACCACTCTATACTTCAGACTAAATTTGCTAACCTTCTTTAGAATGAAGAATCGGTATTTACTACACATTGTAGATATGAACCATCTATTGATGAGTAGTCTATGTCTATAATAGATTTTGATGTTTGGTATTTTGACAGTGGTTCAACCAAACATATGTTACACTTATGTGTTCCTCGAGTAGTTTTGATGTGAACCTTTTCCCTATACATGGGCACTTTTTACTCTAGTGTTGGCTAGACGTCTTTTTCCCATGTTACCACATACATGATTCACTCATATGTGGTGGTACTTTGTACTTAGGGATATTATTGAGCTCTTACTTCAGTTTTAGCTATTTTTACTATTGGAAACACCATTTTGCTAAGGTGTATATGGCACCATACATTGGTGTGAAATACCTCTTTCATGTGACATGTATTCACCACCACGATCCATGCGTAGAGTCAAAAGCTTTTGTGAGAAAAAAATTTCAGCCATAGCTAAAAATGCTTTGAAGCAAGAAAATACCTCATTCTTTGCTTTCATAGGATACATCCATGTATCGCGAGTAGCATCATCAATGAAGGTAACAAAATATACATGTTTCCCAAAAGATGGACTCTTGACGGGACCACATACATCACTATGAACAAGCTACAATTTTCTTGTAGTGTGTGTATGATTATCTTTTGGAAAAGAAGCATGCTGCATTTTTCCAAGAATGCAACCTTCACATGCATGCGTTTCAATGGACTCAAGTGTTGGCAAACCAATAACCATGTTCTTCTTTTGCAAGTAAAGCAAACTATTGAAGTTTAAGTGACCAAAATGAGCATGCCAAAGCTCCGTTTTAGCTATGGAAGAAGTATGAGCAACCAAGGCATTCAAGACAGCCCTCTTGTATGTATCCATGCGATTCAAACCATTACATAATAACTGGACATAACGATCACATCACCATTTCTGAAATCATGAACCATACACTTATCTTCAACAAAGTGTACATGAAGTCCAACTTTGGCAATCAATGGAACTGAAATCAAGTTCTTCTTGATATCGGGTACATAAATGCATTTTTCAAGAGAATCACACCTCTATTTGTAGCTGGAAGGTCAATTTTTCCTACTCCAATGATAGGATAAGAGGCATTGTTTGCACACACCACATGCTTGTGTTGATGTAGAACATGATCGAATGTGTGGAACTATATGATGCTTCACAAAAAGCGCAATCAATGCATGAGCTTGAGAATCTTTTCCATCCCATCTAAGCTCCTCTTGTGTAGGTGGAGAAGGAGAAACCACTGTACTTGAAGAAGAAGCTCCATCTGTGATAGTAGACCTGCAGGTCTTCGATTTACATCTGCCACTATGTTCCAAAGTTGTTTTGCAACAAGAACATGCTTCATCATGTAAGATCACATTGGATAGTTGGTCCCACCAATCTTATCTTCAGCTTGAAGCATGCCAAACAAGTCATTGCTGCTCGCCATTTCAGTAAAGAACAAGAATATGACAAAATATTTACTTTGACGAAAGCTGAAATGAATGCTAAAATTTCAGCTTACAATTGTCGATGCATGGTTAAAGGAAAGCACCTTCCTTATAAGTTTTGGATGGAAGTGGTCACATGTGCAAATTATGTGTTGAATCATTGCCTTACAAAAGCATTGAGAGTCATCACTCCTTATGAGGCTTGTAATGGTCATAAGCCTATGGTTAGTCATATGCGTGTATTTGGTTGTTTGGCATATGCTCTTGTGCCATTACAACAACGTTACAAACTTGATGAGAAGCCAAAGAAATGTATATTTGTTGGTTATAAAAGTAAGGGATGTTGTTTGTACCATCCATTGAAGAACACAATTATTGTGAGTCGAGATGTGGTATTTGCTAAAAATTCAGTTTTTCCTCTACTTGAATGCAAAAAATAGACAATAGTTAGCTCACAAGATGTGTTCGATACACTCTTTGTTCCAAAATGGTATGCTTGACTAGGGCCATGTAGACCAACCAACTAAGGCTCAAAGGGCTGAAAAATTCCAACAAAATAGCGCTATAAATGCAGAGAATTTACAGCCACACATGGCTGAAATTTTCCAGCTAAAAATTATCAAAACTGCTGGAAATTTCCAGCCATATATGGCTGAACATTTGCGTCAAAATATGACTAAAAATGAGCATGAAATTCAGCCCACGCATGATATACATGTTGATGATGTATTACATAATGAACGCATGTCTACCAAGAGTGCACAAAGTATGCCAAAGTGGATGAAACAAACTTTGTAGGACAACAAATTGAGTGTATATTACTTGGTAGAACAAGATCAAGCTCTCACCATGCATCAAGTAATTTTGTGGATTATTCTCTTATTGCAATAACATGTAATGAAGAGCCACTTACTTTTGAAGATGCATGTGATGATCCACAATGGATGTGCTATGTAATTAGAAATGGATTCCATACATAGGAATGGTACATAGGAGTTATGTGAATTGCAAATAGAAAAAAATGCCATTGATACAAAGTGGGTTTACAAGATTAAGAGAAAGTCTGATGGTAGCATTGTTCACTACAAAGCTAGATTTGTTCCCAAAGGATTTGTAATATGGCATTGACTATGAGGAAACGTTTGCACCTACTTCACACATGACTACTATTCATACCATGGTTACATTGGCTGCCCATCGAGGTCAAAAAGTACATCAGTTGGACATAAAGACAGATTTCTTCACTACAAGGAATATGGGCGCATAGCAATGATTAACATGACACAATTTTGTTGCTATATAATTGCATCAAGCATCACAATGTACGTTGAGTGCACAACATCAATTAAATGATGGAATCTTCGATTTTCTATCGATGTGTAGAGCGACATGCATTGTGATGGTAGCCCTAAGCATAACTAAAGCGACGAAGTAAAAAAGCATCACATGAGCGATGCCGTGTGCATCGCATAAATGATGTTAAAAAGCGTCATTTATGTGACATTTTGAGTGTCAATATATGACAGTTTAGCATCAGTTATATGATGGATTCTTTACCCAAAAAAATAAAAACATTGGAGGCTCTTCAATCGGCATCTATGCACATCTGATCGAAGAGCTCTCCAACATTCACAATTGTGCAGTGCTTATGAGCTTAGTCAATCACTTGCTGAATTGTTCCTTTGTCTAATCTCTATCTTATTGTCTCTCTCTCTCTCTATTTCTCTCCTTCTACCTCTTTCTCTTTGAATTATCTCTCTCTTTCTCTCTCTCTCTCTCTCTCTCTCTCTCTTTATTGTAGGTTATCAAGAAGTTAACCAAGCAAAAAATATGGCTAAATATTGCAAGTACAATTCCCATTCTTTGTACATACTCACACTTATTCATATGCACATATACACTTATACATGAAGATGCACGTTCACACATATACATACGCACATACACACACATACATATGCACATACACTTACACATACACACACATACACATATACACACACATACACATGCATATGCACAAACAATTCACAAACACATAAAAGGACTTGCATGCATGCATTATTGCATATACACATACAAAAACACATACACATACACATACACATACACATACACATACACATACACATACACATACACATACACATACACATACACATACACATACACATACACATACACATACACATACACATACACATACACATACACATACACATACACATACACATACACATACACATACACATACACATACACATACACATACACATACACATACACATACACATACACATACACATACACATACACATACACATACACATACACATACACATACACATACACATACACATACACATACACATACACATACACATACACATACACATACACATACACATACACATACACATACACATACGCATATGCATACGCATACGCATACGCATACGCATACACATACACATACACATACACATACACATACACACATTAACACATACTTAAATACATGTATATGCACATTCACATGCATGCACATACACATGGATGCAAACGGAAATGCATGCACATGCACATGCACATGCATGTTTCATACATATACACATGCATATACATACACTTGTATATGTTTATACACATACACATACATATGCACATACATACATATGCACATACATACATATACACACACATACACATATACACATACACATGCACATATGTACACACACATATGAACACATACACACATACACATGCACATACATACATATACACATATACATGCACATAAGCACATATACACATACAACATACATACATACATATACATGCACATACATATGCAAATACACTTACACATGCACATGCACATACATGCATATACACATATACATATGTACATACATACATATATACACACATAGATACATACATATACATGCACATACGTGCACACACATGCACATACGTGCACACACATGCACATACACACACATACACATGCACATACATACATATACACACATATACATGCACATACACACATATACACATGCACTTACATATATACATGCACATACATACATATATACACATACACATGCACATGCACATACACATACATACGCACATACACTTACACATGCACATGCAGATACATGTATATACACACATACATACATGCACATATATGTATATAGATACATACATTTACATGCATATGAACACACTGATACAAATATAGATATATACCTACATGTGCATACATACATTTTATACACACAAACGCACACATAAATATGAATGAATCATATAATTAAAGTAATAAAATGCATGCTAAATATAAACAATAATAAAAATAATTAGAACAAGACTTTTCATTACTTAGTACCATAGACACAATTCAAAAAATAACTGGAATGAAATATATATATATATATATATATATATATATATATATATATATATATATATATATATATATATATATATATATATATATATATATATATATATCAATGTAAAAATATATATCCAATGTCATAATCAAGAATCCTAATCATGATCATCCTCATCATCATGATCATCCTACATGATTTGATGTATCTGTAGTGGCATCATGAGTAGCGGTGTGAGCACTCTATGATGATCGAGATCATCCCTCCTATGTTTGTCTCTCCACCTCATCCATATATGCCTCTCCATAATACTCTTGTATTACATATAATAAACATAAATAAGTAAAACATACAAAACATCCATAAAAATAAAACAATTATATGAAATTTAATAATACTCACAAAAGCATCCACATGATCTCCAATATACGCACTCAAATGCCGATTTCCAAAATGTG
Organism: Ceratopteris richardii; assembly: GCA_020310875.1. Lineage (NCBI taxonomy): Eukaryota > Viridiplantae > Streptophyta > Polypodiopsida > Polypodiales > Pteridaceae > Ceratopteris > Ceratopteris richardii. Next base: position 2,179,240 of record CM035441.1, on the reverse strand, counting down.
TAGCATACTCAATTTCATGTTTCATAGGATATCGACCATAATCCTTTCGCTGCATTGAAACAAATACAAAAGATTAGTCTCTTGTGTTTTAACTAAAATAAAAAATATACTTTCAATAACACATATGCTTACAAATGTAGCTACAAAACCATGATGGCCCATTTGGCCTAATTGTGATGTGTGACCTGAATCAATTCTCTTTTTTGCAGTAGCCTATTTATTTAATATAAAAAAAATACATACATTAAATGAAAAAAATTAATAAAACATATGATAATTATAAATATAGACTATTAATTTGTATACCTTTTGCTTAGGAAATGACTCCTGAAGATGTAGCTGTCTATGGAAAAACTGCCACATCTCAGGTGGTATGTTAGGTCTCCTATTATTTTTTTCCACCATACAATATCTCCTCTTATTTTAATCTCAAACAGAAAAAAAGAATCAGAATACATACATATACATACACACACATATAGCATGTGCATACACATATAAATACACTTACACATACATACATACTAAATACATGCACACACACATACACACACATACACACACATATATACATACATACACACACACACACACACACACACACACATATATATATATATATATATATATATATATATTATTTATATATTTATAATATTATCTATATATACATATATTTATAACTATATATATATATATTGTTTATATATAAGTATAATAGTATATACTGAAATATAATATATATATATATATATATATATATATATATATATATATATATATATATATATATATATATATATATTTATTGTATATATATTTATATTTATATTTATATTCACACACTCTCTCTCTATCTATCTATATATACATACACACACACACACACACACACACACATATATATATATATATATATATATATATATATATATATATATATATATATATATATATATATATATATATATATATATATATATAATCTCAATACATGTATATTTATATATATATACATGCACACATAAACATACATACATACATACACACATACACACATACACACATACACACATACATACATACAATATACACACACATACACATATCCACATACACACACATACATGCATACATACATACACAATACATGCAACCTTAAACATATATACATACACACATACACTTATACATACATACATACACACACATACACATACACATATCCACACACACATGCATGCAAACACATGCATACATATACACATATACATACATACATAAATACATACACATGTCCACATATATACATACACACATACACATGCATGCATATACACACATTCATACAAAATACATGCATTTATCCCACAAAAATGTGTATTTGTGTATATGTGAATATGTGTGTATGTGTAATGTGTATATGTGAATGTATATATGTAAATAATCAAATTATTAATATCTAATACCATTATTTCCAAATTTTGATCAATCAGATGGAACTCCACCACCATCTCTTAATTGTGCAAGGACTATATATTGTAAGTATATCAAACTTTTAATTTTAATATACTTGATAGATACATAACTGATATATGTTTTCTTATTGTTATAATCAGACCAATCGGAGGGCACTCCACCACCTTCTACCCATGCAATGACTTCACATGTGTCCTCCGATAGGAATTACGATGAATTTTTACTATCAAGAGAATATTATATGTTGGTGTAAGTTTTGCTATGGAACGTATTGAAGACCATGATTGGAGTGTATTGAGCATGAGGTAGAGTATGGTACTTTTGAGTATGCACCACCACCTGGTCAACGTGATAATGCTTGGGTATGTATTCTTTCTATAAATTAATGTCATTATTTTATTTTAAAACCATATACAAAATCAAATTATATTGATATACGGGAATATTTGCTTGATGATGATGATGATGATGATGGTAATAATTCTCATACTCATAATGCTAATATGCCTCGTACACATAATAGACTTGTTGCTCATCAATTACAAGAAGAGGTTTCTAGAAATCCTCTACCTCCCTGTTTAGAGACTGAAATGGCTGGAGATTATCCATTGCCAGCTCGTGATTGTTCTCCAGTACAAACATATGATAGAAGAAAATATGGAGGATGGAATAGAGGAGCACTTCCTTTAGATGGAGAGGTTTTTAACTTTTGGGGTAATCACTATATGATTGCTCCATCCATTATTACTAGTGCTAGTCATGGTCTCTTTATTGTAGAGGATTTGTATGTGCCTCTGGACTCTGAAATCAATCTTATGTCATTTTGTGGTTCTATATATGAATAGGAAGATTGGCATCGGCTTGCGAGTTATGTTCAAAGCATGAGTACTTATGGAATATGCTTGAATGTAGCATCCCTTACTAGTAGAGGGATTTCACATGTAGAAAATGAAAGATTATATATTGATGGAAGACCTTACATGCATGGAAATATAGCAGGTTTAATAAATAGTAGTCGAGGGTTACATAATCGTTCAAGGAGTAATTGCACATTTGAGGAGCATGAAAATAGTCATGAATCACCATACATGAGTTGAGATATAGCAAGATACATAGTTGTCAATGCTATTACTTCATTACATGCTGGTGATGAATTATTAGTGAGTTATGGATGGCATAGATTTCCAAGAGCACCTTTTAGCAAGAGAGAAAATGAAAACTTTCTATCCACCTATCTTGTGCTGCATTGAAAAACTCTAATGTCAATCTCTTTTCAAAATAACTTACATATTTAATTTTATTTTTAAAGTTTAATTTTCATTCATTTATGGAATACTAATGACTTTTATTCACATGTGTAGATTCCAACGTATGATGTTGATGATATTTACCACACCATTCAGAGTTTCCAGTAAGACCTCATTTATCAGAAGCTTCTATGAGGAGGCTACGCGAAAGTGATCCTGTGGAATATGCAAGGTTGAAAGATCTATATTCAAAAGAAGATAAAGTACACGATTTGTGCAACAATGGTGAAGATGATGGCATGGTAGATTTTATTGAGGATTGGTATCAAAATGACAGTGAGAGCATTGATATTTCTAAAAATGAGAAATATCTTCGAGAGGGATGTCTAAAGCATGTATATGAAGGAAGTCACTTGACACGACTAAGTGCAAACTTACTTATTCTCAATCTTCAAAATCGTTTTGGATGGAGTAATGTATATATTTTGGCACTATCAAAGTATAGTTTTTAATTTTCTATCTATTTATATATATCCTTAGGTGTCTAGAATAATTGGTGTAAATTTTGGGCATTCAAAACTTGATCCGGCACTGGGTCCACTTCTTCGGCAACCGGAACTACTGTACAAATGGTCAGATTCCAATTATCTGCAACCGCTTGTAAGTCGACTGTACCCAAGGCTAGCAGATCTTGGTTAACATTGAGAAAAGTTTCTTCTTCATAATCTAAAATTCCATCCAGCATATGCACAGGTTCAGCCACATAGGGTTGAGCATGAAGGTCGTAAGGCTTCATCTCGTCCAAGGGTACTATATATTTCTGATGATTGCTTTTGAAAATAAGTTCGTGTGCAGACCAATCCTACAACACTTTGGCTTGTTTCAGCCAGGGCCTCCTGAATAGTAAGTTGTAATCTAGACTTGAGTCAGGTAATTCTAGAACAACAAAAGTCATTTTGAACACTGCTCCCTGAAGAGTAATGTGTATATCACGTACCAAACCCATTGGATGGACCCTAGATTGATCCGCCGTTCTTACAAAAAATTGAATAGGCTCGATCTGAGTCCATCCTAATTGTTTACAAAGTGCAAGTGTATCAATATTCACCCCGGAGCCTCCTTCAATTAACACTTGAGTAATTTTGTGGTTTTTATACCATACCGTAATTAAAGGAACAACATGATCCACCATAGAATCGATTTCTGGGTTGATAGTTGTTGTAGCAGGTGTATACAAAGATCCTGAACTAATTTGTTGCTGGAATTGTTGTCGTACACCTAGAACCAAGGCTAATAGTTGCACCAATGGTATTGTAATAGGCATGTTTGCCGTTGGATGTTGTCGTTCTTTTCTTCATTTATCATACTCGGATGCCTCTTTGCAATATCTATGGATATGTCCAATCTCACCACAGAAATGGTATCTTGGTGGTGGAAGAGATATGCCTTTACCCGATTGACCGGAGTTCCACTAGGTCTGGCCGAAGTTGTTTGCTCGCGGTCCCTTGTAGGTTTTATAACTTTCGTAGTATTCCTCAAATGCGGTGGTACATAGTGGGTAGCCTGTTGTCCCTGCTCCTGTATTATAGCATTTACGGCTGGCCTGGTTTGTACTTTAGCATTATATGGACACGTTTCGGTAGAGTGACTCGCCGTATTACAAATAGCACAGTACATTTGGTTTAGTGCACATGCAGAAGTATTGTGTCTCGGGTTCTTACATTTTGTGCAATACACCTGTTTCAATGGATCCTCACTCGTACCCTTGGACGCCTTTAACCAGTCCAGATCTTCAGTGAACTCACCAACTTTATTTTCCAACTGCAATGCCATGGTTATTACTGCATCCAAGGTCATACCGTCCACACATCGTATAATCATTACTTGTTTGAGTTGAGGGTTTAATCCATTAATAAACCACTGGGTAACCTCATCATCTGGTAGGTTAGCATGCACGAGCGGCAGTTGCCATAGATGAGTATGAAATAAAGTTGCATACTCCTGCACATTCTGATGTGGTTTCTGTCTATTGTTTTGCACATAGTCAAAGATCTCAGTCGCATTTTTCTTCAATGTTGTAGCCTTATATGCCGGATCCACTAGATAGTTGAGTACAACATAATTGATTTCAAAAGTTTGCACATGGGCATCAGGACCATCACCGGGAAATCCTCCAAATTTCGTATACGTAACTCTAGCGGGTACCGATTGTGGAGGAAGGCTTGTTGGTGTTGTTGTTGTTGTTGTAGTTGTTGCTGATGATGTTGTTGTTGCTGATGATGTTGTTGTTGCTGATGATGATGTTGTTGTTGTTGTTACTGTTGTGAACCACTCATGTTGTTTAAATGAAGAGGAATTATCACTGCTGAATGATTTGAACCAGCTAAGCCTAATTGTTGCTGTGCTGTCTCGTCGTCTTGCACGTTCTCCGATAATTTGATATTGTTCAAAGTCGATCACACACGCCTACAACCAACTGTAATTCCTCGTAGTTGACTTCTAAAGTGAACTTTTCATCAAAACTTTCATCCAACAATATACTAGTTTCCACAAAATCAGAACTCAAAGTAGAGCTATCACCGAAATTATACAACTTGACCCCGGAATTATCCGAACTACCACCGGAATTCCACAAAATGCTATAAAAAATTTCCACACTGTCACTGGAACCAATGCTTACTTCCCCAACCTTACTTTCTGCGGATGGGGGTGGTTGCACTTCTGGTATACCCTGTAATCATTGCACAAGGAAATGCTGAGGTGGCACCCCACTAGCCCATATTTCTCGCTTTCCTTTTGATGATTGTCTATCACCATTACCACCTGGAGGTGTTCTCAATGCGCTAGGAACTTTCCAAGGATGCTGATCTCTTCTGTACTTTGGGTACGATTCTCCGGAATGCGTTACAAGCATATATCATAGGATTCTTTCTCAAATCCTAGTCTATGCGTTGACTGGCTACTCCATGCCCCATGGCCGGTGCCAGTGTTAATCTTATTGTTAATCTAAATTATTAACAGATCTATACGTGGGTTCTTGGGATGGTCAGGCATCTGTAATACAGAGGCCCTTTATGTATTTTCCCCAGTCAGTTCATTATCTTCTGACAATTACAATAGATTCAACTACCACTTTCCAGTGCATAACAACTTCTAAGGATTACCATAACCACATGCGTAGAAACTCCTATTGTTCACTTAACATTACTGTTTTACTTGCACTTCACCAATAACACAATAAGATGTTAATGCAGTACCTTAGTTACTTCAATACTGAACCTTGACAGTGACACCACAATTTGATAAACTCGTGACAGAATCAAACTCCATCCAATCACCCAAACAGAACAGTCTGACGACGCATCTGTCGTTCTCTTCCTCTCACTCCTCTATTAACCAGAAAAGCGTTACAATGTTTTGCGCGACACCCTTTCAGTGCATGTCTTTTCCTAATTACAATTAATCTACTGGATAATATTCTGGAAGCCTGACAATATATATATATATATATATATATATATATATATATATATATATATATATATATATATATATATATATATATATATATAACAATATATAAATATACATATTGTTATATATAACAATATATAAATATATATATTGTTATACTATATATATATATATATATATATATATATATATATATATATATATATATATATATATATATATATATATATATATATATATATATATATATATATATATACACACTATATGTGTGTGTATCTATGCTCGTTGTGTATGTGTGTAGCTCTCTCTCTCTCTCTCTCTCCCTCTCTCTCTCTCACGTCTCAATCCCTGCACAAATGTGCCGAGAGAAATCAATCTTTCTTAAATGAATCCAGAGCATCGCTTATGTGATGCTAGAGCGTGGCAGGTAGTGTGCCAAAATCCTTCAGCGTTTTGTCTTTGAGGATTGCAAGCCAGTTTCCACACTAGTTGAGAAAGGATTTAGGGTCTCAGTTGAGGATTCCAGTGATGCATTTGACACTTCTCTTTATCAGCAAGTTGTGGGATGTCTTATATATGCATCCAACACAAGGATAGATATATAGTATGCAGTTTCCCAATTGAGTCAATTCATGCATAGCCCTGGCACTAGGCATTGGCAAGGGGTGAAATGTGTGTTTAGATATCTCAAAGGCACTTTGAGCTTAGGTCTCTTTTATGGAAGAGATATTCAGCCATGCTTGCATGCTTTTACAGATAGTGATTGGGCTGGTTGTTATGATACTCATGTATCCACTAGTGGTAATTGCTTTTTCCTTGGAGACTCATGCATATCTTGGTTGAGTAAGAAGCAACCTATAGTGGAAACATCGAGTTGTGAAGCTGAGTACAGGGCAATTTTCACAGCTACAGTGGAGTGTATATGTTGAGATGCCTATTGATGGATCTTTGCATGTAGATTGATATTGCTATGCATATTCTCATTGATAGTTAGAGTGCATTGGCTGTTGCACGAAACCTAGCATTTCATGCACAGACCAAACATATTGAGGTGCATTATCACTATGTGAGAGAGTGCCTTCACGCAAGAGATATTGATCTGGTATATGTGCCTACACAAGATAATGTGGCAGACATATTCACCAAAGCTCTTCCATGAGAAAAAATTGAAGTTTTTTGCAAAGCTTTAGGCTTATTACATTTGTGGGGGGTGGATCTATCACTCCTTGTATGTGTTCACATCATTCGCTCGTGGGGGCTTTGTTACACTTATGTGTTCCTTGAGTAGCTTTGATGTGAACCTTTTCCCTATACATGGGCACTCTTTACTCGTGCTAGCTAGAGGTTTTCTTCCCCATGTTACCGCATACATGATTCACTCATATGTGGTGGTACTTTGTGCTTAGGGATATTATTCAACTCGTACTTCAGTTTTAGTTCATCGTCAATAGTGAGAGCTATTCCAACCATCCATCTTCTCCATGTGTCTTGCTATGTCTGTGCTCCTTGTGTGTGCTTCTTTTGTCTCTCACGCCTCTACACACACCCAACAACATATTACCTTGTTGTGTAGTTTTCCCTCTTAACTTGAGTCTACCGCTATAGGGAATACTATCACATGTGCAAAAAACTCCTCTTATCTTTTCATGGGATTGGAAAGATCATTCTTACTACTACTAATGGTATTACTGTCACATTGTGAGATGCCTTATATGCCATGAGATAAAGCAATTTTTTGATCAGTTTCAACACTAGCTAAAATTGGCTTGGTTGTTGAATCTGTGGATGATAGGTGCACAATTCATGATCTCTCAAGTGATTATGATATCATTCCTTCTGGCATTTTATTCATGGGCTATATAATATCATATATCGTGTAAAATTAGAGAATGTTTCAGCGTGTGTATTTCATGATTTTTAGGCTATTTTTTATGCAAAACTTTGTAATGCATACTTTGGTCATCTAAATTTTACTAGTTTACTTCAACTACAAAAATCTAAAATGGTGTCTTCTTTGCCCAAAATTGAGGCACCTTCTACGAATGTTTGTGGGGGCTGTATTTTGGGTAAGCTACAACATTCTTCCTTCCCCAAAGATGGTTTAGTTAGAGCTATGAAAAAATTGTAGTTTGTTCATGGTGATGTCTATGGTCTATGCAGATACCTTCATTTTGGAATCACCTACACTTTGTTTTTCATTGATGACTTTTCTAGGAATGCATGGGTTTATCCATTGAAAGCAATTTCTAAAGTGCTTAAGTGCTTTAAACAATTCCTAATTATGTTTGAAAAAATATAAGTATGTAAAATGGGCACCCTTCATTCTGATTGAGATGGGAATATATGTGTTTTGACTTTGATGAATCTGTAGTTGAGTGTAGGATAAAACATCAATGTACCATGTTGTATGTTATCGTTAGTGTCCATCTGAAAGGCCAAATGGCCACCTGACACTTCTTTGTATATGTTCTTTAATAAAACATATAGTAGCGTGATCAGCCACAATTTGTAAGTTCGACCACATTTGTAAGACCTAAGAAGTCTATCTTCGTGCTCCCTGTGTCCTGTGTTTTTCTTGCGTATTCTATAGCATCTGTGCAAAGTACCATGTGCAGCCCTAGAGCTCAGTTTTCTACTCCGAGGATATCATCGTGCAGCTCTGGAGAAGAAGAGCACACTGTGGTGCATCGCCATCGAATTACTTCACTGATATCAGAGTAGTTCGATGCAAAAACTTTGTTCCTTTTGTGTAAGTGAAGTGAGCATCCCCCCCGACTTCTCCAAAGCTTACAACTAAGGTGGTGACCCAGACATAGACCTTGGCATACCTTGTCATTTGAGTCACCGAAGTCATCGTTGGCACTGTTGGCTGTGCGCAAGGGAGGACCTCAATGATCAAGGAAGATAGAGGCTCCTAGTACTTCTTGTGGTGTCTGAAGAAAGGGGAAAGACTAAGGTTAACATTACCTTGAACATGTTTTGGTCCCTCAAAGCTTCATTCTTTGCTTTCAAAGCCTGTTTTTGGAGCATTTTTGGGGTATCTTTTGGAGCCATTTTGGAGTAGTTTTGCACATAGTTCTCTTCACACAAATCTAAGAAAATGAAGAAGAGTATACTTTGTACTTATTCAACAATAAATATCACCCTTTGGGGCTGTTTTTCAGCCACACTCATAAAACTATAGGTTTCTCGAAAGGTTTTTAGTTTTGGTGGGAGCAACTGCTGTAAATTTATGCAGGTTTTTGAGCATAAAACATCAGAGTTGACAGACACTTGCAAGTGTTGTTGGATAGTTTTTGGGTTGTGCATTCAGCCTTTTAGTGTCATTTTACTGCATATATTGACCACATACACACCATGTATGCTTCTGTGGATACCGCTTATGTACGTCCATGTGGTCAATTATATAGCGGTTATGTTTTCTGCATAAAACCTTTTACGTTTGATAAAGAGGGTTGTGGTGAGGTTTTCTTAGCTGGGAGACACCCAGATGTCGGGATCTCTTCGGTGATGTAGGTGGAAGACTTACCCAGCCTTGCCATAGGAGATGTATGATAGTTGTTCATAGGTGCTTGATAAGCCTAGTTGGCTTCTATTGGGTAACTGATTATATGGAGTGGAGTCAGTGATGCACTATGCAGGTAAACATGTCAGTACTTACAGTTTTATTTTTGATGCTGGTCATACGCTCCTTTTGTAGAGGATACTCTCGCAAAATCTTTCCAAATTTTTGTTTTTGTCAACTATAGTGGCCGATTTACTTCATTGATACACTTATCCTATTGTGTTTGGACTCTTCTAGCTCCATTATCATTCTATTCACTTCTCTACCATCATGGCATCACGGGTCTTAGGCACATCTGGTGGATTAGGGTCTAGTGTCAATGTTCTGAGTAGGAGCTATAACTTGCAGGACAAAGAACATTTTGAGATCCAAAAATTTGATGGCACAAACTTTGCTCTATGGAAGAATTAGATTGAAGATGTGCTAATTCAAAGGAGGTAATGGAAGCCAGTAAATGGGATTTCAAAGAAGTCCGCTCACATGGATGAAGATGATTGGGATGAGTTAGATGAAATGTTGTTAAGCAGTTACCTACACCATCTACTTTGACTGTGAAGATTGAAGAAATTAATGCTATTTTTGATGATGCTGATGTGTTGACACTTGAGAGTATTGTGCCAATGGTCAATCTGCCTAGGTGGGGGTATACCAGGCAAGTCTTATGGAAATACATGGGCATATTCTTTCAAGAGATTTCCTACGTAATCTGGAATATCTTCATCATTACCTTCCTCATGCAAATTGTTCACATACACTACAAATGTTTTACAGTCACCACGTATACATCTAATTATCTGCATAGCAGAAATAAGAGTAGGTTTAGGATTAAAGACATCACCTAGAATATGAACAGATTCATCATCTAGCTTTAAAGTGATTGTTCTTTGTTCACAATTAATTGTCGCATAATTTTTAACTAACCAATCCATGCCTATGATTACATCACTCTGTTTCATCTCAATTACATGGAAACTTCCAGAAAATAGCCTATTAGAAAGAGTAAATTCAAGGTTTTCAACATATCCTTTCGTGTAGTGTAATCGTCCATTGGCCATCTCTACAGTTCTGGTTATCTGCATATTTAGGGATATCCCTAGATTCTGTACCAATTTAAAAGATAGAAAACAATGGGTACTACCTGAATCAATAAAAAATCTAGTTTTATGTGTAGAAATCATACTCAGAATCATGATTACAGAAGCCTTTGGGAAAGAACTAACCACCATGCAATGTAAAGTACAGACAGGGCACTTACCTCCATCATCTGCTTCCTCAATAATTGTACCCTCCTCGAGGATGTTTATCACTTTTGATTGTGCAAGTCAAAAGACTGCTTTGTTCGGGCACTCATATGTCCGATGCCCTTGCTCCGTGCAACCAAAGCACAGACCAAGTCTTTTTGCCCTCTCAATAAAATTAGGGTCTTGTTGCCACTCGATTGGTTGATGCCTCCTTTGATTTTCCACCTGAGCAGGGTTCTTACCTTGGTTATTAGAAGATGGAGTTTTCTTTGAATTTTTCATGTTCATTGCAACAGGTCTTTGTGGCCTATGTCTCGTTCCAAAGAATCTGCTTCTATTTGCCGTCTGCAAATTGAACTTCTCCATCTTCTCAAAGCTCTCAGCCATCACTACAGCATCAAGAAAATCAATGCATCCAGATCCCTTGACTTGATAGCGAAGTTCCTCATGAAACCCTTCAATAAATTTACTCTTTAGAGCGTTACCACTAACCTCTAATGCATATTTATCAAGACATAGGAACTTCTCTCAATCACACTCTCAATCACAAGGTAATTCTCAGATTTCTATGTGTTCTCTGTGTTGATGCGCAGGTCTCCATTGTTGATATATTTAGGTAGTGATGTGTGTGAACACTTTAGGACCGTCGGGGCACTTTTTTCCCTCTTTAGGAGGTTTTTTCCCCCGGCTTGTATACACGCCTATTGCCCTAATGGGCTACTTATCTTTGTACATTCTCTAGTAATACATTCAGTATTGTGTGTTTGTGCTCCAAGCTTCTTCTTCGTCCTTGTGCTGTTCGCGTGCTTCTGTAGACGTCTATCTCCAACAATGGGTATCAGAGCATGTCGTCGCTTCATCTAGGGCACCGTCGACACTCCTCCGTTTGCAGTCTCCGAATCACACGAATTTTGGTGAGCATACTCAGCGTGTTTTCGAGATCAAAACTGCTTTGCTTTGTGGTGCCGAATCTGCGATCTGAGCTCGTTTTGACCTCCGAACGCACTATCGCAGCACTTGTGCAAGCTATTTTGTCTTTTTCTACCAAAGGTATATACCAATTTCTGTTCGCCAGTTTAAGCATCTCGAAGTCTGCTATAGGTCTAGCAGAACTCATCTGGGTAGTCCTGTTCAAATTTTTGAGATACAGTCAATTTTCTACATCAAGGTATTTTAGTCACCGACCATGGCTGAAAGCAGTGATGTATTCCGTATGTTGGTTGTTGAGGATAAGTTGGATGGTACCAACTACCCATTATGGGCTTATATGATGCGACATGTATTGGTTGGAAAAGGATTGTGGAACATTGTGCAGGGTGTTGAAAGATGTCCTGTTACACCTCTGACTATAGGTACTGCAAATATAGGTGCTCGAGCTAATGAAGATGGTGTCGAAGATGATATTCTGCAGATTCCTGTTCGTGCTATTGTTTCTGTTGCACCTACTACAGAGCAGATTCCCTGGGATGGCAGAGATGCCTAGGCACATGCATTGATAGCTTTGTCTGTCAAACGTGCCACTATTCCTCACATACGCTCTTGCAGAACAGTTAAGGATGCTTGGGATACACTTACCATATTGTACCAAGCTAGGAATGAGGCTCGTGTTGCTTACCTCCGAAAACAGTTGGAGATTGAGCACATGAATGAAGGTGATTCTATGGACAGTTTCCTAATGAAGATCAAAGACTTGAAGGAACAATTGATTTTTGCTTATGAGGTTATACCAGATAGCTCACTTGTGAAGATCGTTCTGAATGGTCTTCTTGATTCATATCAGAGTTTTGCTTCTACTCTTCGTTTGATGATGAAAGACAATCCGAATGCCTTATCATTTGAGGAGTTAGTCTCTGTTCTGTTGTAGGAAGATCAGTCCAGGCAGAACAAGTCCATTATGTGAGTTGCAGATCAAGCTTTCCTAGCTAGTCAGAAGGGCAAAGGAAAATGGAGCTCTTCAACTAGTAAGCAGAAATCTGCTAATTCTGCATATTCGAAGAAGGAAGATAAAGATGAGAAGAAATCAAAAAAGCAGAAATTTTTTTGTAAGTACTGTAAAGGGAGTGATCATATCATAAAGAACTGTCCAAAACTGGCTGCTAAAGAGGCAAAGAAGAAAGAGGCTGGAATGGTTGTTGCAGAGGCCTCTACATTAAAAACAGAGTCTGCAAATCTTGTGCAGGAAGAAGAATGGGCGTTTACTACTATCTACAGTTTTGACCCATCTTCTCATGAGCAGTGCATATCTGTAGTAGACTCAGATGTTTGGTATTTTGATAGTGGGGCGACCAAACATATTACCTCGCAGCACAGTTTTTTCTCTTCACTCGAGCCTGCTCCTACAAGGAATACTGTTACATGCGCCAACAACTCCTCTTATCCTGTTATGGGAGTTGGTAAGATCATTTTGACTACTGTTGATGGTAGTTCTTTCACTTTGTCAGATGCTTTATTTATGCCAGGGATAAAAAAGAACCTGTTATCAGTTTCTGCATTAGCCAAGATTGGCTTGGTTGTGAAATTTATTGATGACAGGTGTACAGTTCATGATTTGTCAAATGGCGATGTGATTATTGCTTCTGGCATTTTATGTCATGGGCTGTATAAGCTCATAGACTATGAAAGATCTGTAAATGATTTGGCATGTGCAGTAAATGATTTGCAGACTATGTCAGATGCAAAGCTTTGACATGCATGCTTTGGTCATCTGAATTTTTCTAGTTTGCTACACTTGCAGAAATCTGAAATGGTGTCCTCGTTGCCATAACTTTAGGCACCTGGAAAACATGTTTGTGAAGGCTGTATTTTGGGCAAAATGCAGTGTTCCTCCTTTCCAAAAGATGGTTCAATTCGGGCTACACAGAAATTGTAGCTTGTACATAGTGATGTCTGTGGTCCTATGCAGACACCCTCTTTTGGAAATTACCTTTACTTCATGACTTTCATTGATGATTTTTCCAGGCATGCATGGGTATATCCACTCAAAGAAAAGTCCGAAGTGTTTATGTGCTTTAAACAGTTTTTGGTTTTGGCTGAAAATCTGTCAGCATGTAAAATGGGCACCCTCCGTTCTGATCGAGGGGGGAATATATGTCTTCTGATTTTACTGCATTTCTGGTTGAACGTGGGATAGAACACTAGTGTACAGTGCCGTATACACCTCAACAGAATGGAGTTGCTAAACGAAAGAACAGGTCACTCATGGAGGTGGCGAGGTGCATGGTCAAAAGTCAGGCTTTACCACATAGTTTCTGGCTTGAGGCTGTCATGTCTGCAGCATATGTACTGAACAGGTGTCCCACTAAAGCACTGTAGTCTATCACTCCATATGAGGCTTGGCATGAGCGCAAGCCATCTGTTGCTCATCTATGTGTTTTTGGTTGTTTGGCATATGCACTAGTGCCTGAACAACATCGCAAAAAATTGGATGATAAGGGAGTAAAATGTATTTTTGTTGGGTACAGTTCTGAAAGTAAAGGCTATCGTCTGTATCATCCATATACTAAATGCATTCTGGTTAGCCGTGATGTTGTCTTTGTGGAAGATGCTATCCAGCCATTGCTTTCCAAAGACATGTATGATACTTTGATGCCTCTTTTTATAGGTGGACAGTCTAGTGCTGGTCCAAATGAGGCAACTTCTCAGCCTTTGCAGGTTTCATATGATGATGTAGATCATTCCATTTCTGATGCAGATTTACATGATGCACTTGTTGATGAGAGAGCTGATATTGAGCAGGCCAAAACTATGCCAAAATGGCTGGTGCAGACTTTATGTGACAGCAAATTAGATGCACCTTTGTCATATCGTACTCGTTCAGGCTCTCATAGTGCCTCCTTTGCATCAGATTGCTATGCTATGGTTGTGTCTAGTCTCTGTGATGAGAATGAGCCTGTTTCTTTTGATGAAGCACAGAATTCAGAAAATTGGATGGCTACTATGCAATCTGAATATGATGCTATAATGAAGAATGGTACATGGTCTTTATGTGACTTGCCTCCTGGCAAGAAGGCCACTGGTACTAAGTGGGTATACAAGCTGAAGTGTAAACTTGATGGTACAGTTGACAGGTATAAGGCTATGCTTGTTGCAAAGGGTTATGCGCAAGAAAGAGGCATTGATTTTGATGAGACCTTTGCACCTACATGCCGTATGACTACTGTTCGAGGCATTTGTGCACTTGCAGCCCATCATGGTTGGAATGTACATCAGTTGGACAGTAAAACAACATTTCTGAATGGTGACTTGCATGAAGAAGTGTATGTTTTTCAGCCCGTGGCTTTGTGTAGAAACGGCATGAAAACCAAGTGTGCAGGTTAAAGAAGGCATTATATGGTTTAAAGCAAGCACCACGTGCTTGGTATGAGAAGATACATGCCTATCTGGTTGCACATGGTTTTGAGAACAGTCCAATTGAAAGCACCTTATATGTTAAGCGTGCTAATGATTTGCTTATGATCATTGTTGTCTATGTTGACGACATGCTGCTCACTGGTCCTATTGAAAAGCATATTGCTGATGTCAAGGCTGATTTGCATGCCTCATTTGAGATGTCTGATTTGGGGCATTTGCATCACTATTTGGGCATTCAGTTTATGCAAGTTGATGGTGGAATGGCTTTGTGTCAAACGAAATATATTGACACATTATTGCAGCGTTTTGGCCTTGAAGACTGTAAGCCTATTGCCACTTCTATGGAGACAGGTTTACGATTGAGTCTTCGATGCTGGAGATGCATTTGATGCTGTTCTCTATCAGCAGGCTGTTGGATGCTTGATTTATTTATGCATTACTCGGTCAGATATTCAGTTTACTGTCTCACAGATGAGCAGGTTTATGCATTGCCCAGGAGTCAAGCATTGGCAGGTGGTTAAGCGCATCTTTCGTTACTTGAGTGGTACTCGGCTACTTGGGTTGTTTTATCCCAAGGGGGGATCACTACCATCAGATTTGCATGCAATTTCTAACTCTGATTGGGCTGGTTGCTATGACACTCGTGTGTCCACTAGTGGCTTTTGCTTCATGCTTGGTAGCTCATGTATATCTTGGTTGAGCAAGAAGCAGCCTACTGTGGCCACTTCTAGTTGTGAGGCTGAGTATAGGGCAACTTTCACAGCTACTGTTGAGTGTGTGCGGCTCAGATGCCTTATGGCTGATTTAGGTGTTGGTCAGAATTCTACCACCACCATCTTCACTGACAGTCAGAGCGCATTGGCAGTTGCGAGGAACCCTGTGTTCCATGCTCGCACTAAGCACATTGAGGTGCATTATCACTATGTCAGGGAGAGGTTGTCTGCTGGGGAGATCAGCTTGGCATATGTGCCCACGCAGGAGAACATTGCATACCTTTTCACGAAGGCTCTGCCCAGGGAGAAGTTTGAAGCTTTCTGCAAAGCTTTGGGCTTACTTCCTTTTGTGGAGTGACTTCCACATAGCTTGGCACTTCCTTATACATGAGTGCCAGCTGCTTGTTCACTGCATCACTCCCGGGGGGGATTTGTTGATATATTTAGGTAGTGATGTGTGTGAACACTCTAGGAGCGTCGGGCACTTTTTTCCCTCTTTAGGAGGTTTTTTTCCCCTGGCTTGTACATACGCCTATTGCCCTAATGGGCTACTTATCTTTGTACATTCTCTAGTAATACATTCAATATTGTGTGTTTGTGCTCCAAGCTTCTTCTTCTTCCTTGTGCTGTTCGCGTGCTTCCGCATACGTCTATCTCCAACATCCATATATCAGAGTTTGATCGCTGCCTTTTCCAAAGAAGTGTGCGATCCACCAAATTTAGAAAAAGTATGAAGACGTAGGAACTTCTCTTTGTACTCATCAACAGATAAGCTATGCTTATCACTTTTGTGTTGTCGGAAATTGTAGAATTTCATCTTCTTCTCCATATGGTAGTGTGGAGAACAATAGTATTTTTCAGCTTGTTCTCTAAATTCCTTCCATAGAACTGGACCAGAACGCATTCGAGTCTGCATATCTGACTTCCATCATAGCTTTGCGATCCCATGCAGGTGCAGGATCCCAACTTTTGCCTTGGACTGTTCACTAAATTGTCGAAGATCAAAGAAATCCTCCAGTTCTTCAATCCATGCCTCAAGATCTTCGCCACTCTTCTTCTCACCATCAAAATCATTCAAGTTTGCCTTCTTGAAGACTTGGTTAAGGGAAAACTCACATGGTTCCATATCTTCATAATTGCATTTTTGTTTTCCATGAGGTACACTAGATGTTCCGCACCTTCATCTACTTCATTGTTCAACTCCACAAACAACTTTTTTGCTCATTCTGGTTGCTTTCTGCGTCGTTCTTTGCACAATTCACCAAGAAGCTTCTGAATAAGATCCTCTTGTTCACGAATCTTTTGTGTTAGAACTTCCATGGTTCCCGAGGATTCATTATGCTTTGATAGCACTTGTAGCGTTTCCTCAATCACAATCTATCCCCAATCACGATTTCTCTATCACTCAAAAATAACAGTGAAGAGGAGAATGCAGAGATTGCACAAGGTAAAAGAAAATCTAATGCGGAAGAGTAGAAACAAATATGATGCAGAGAAGGATGAATTCTGATATTATAGATGTAAATCAATGGTTACAATAGCTTTGGGCAATAGCTTCTTGACAAAGCCTCTACCTCCCGACCACCCCCGAGCTATCACAATTGCATTCACAGTTGCACTCTCAACCATACTCTCACTCTCAATCAGACTCTCAATCACAAGGTAATTCTCAGATTTCTCTGTGTTCTCTATGTTGATGCGCAGGTCTCCATATATCACACTTTGATCATTTCCTTTTCCAAAGAAGTGTGCGATCCACCAAATTTATAAAAAGTCGAGTTTCTCCAAAACTTTCACAAAAAGCCATGCGATCGTAGTGTGCTTTCTTTCTTTAGCATACCCGTCAAAAATAAGTGAAAAACACCAAGAAGACATATCCAAAAACATCCATAACTAAACATGGTGACACGTGAGCATCAGAATCATGGATTCGAATAGAATTAGATAAGCCCTCGTTTTTTTTAATAGTGTTGGAAAACGGCACTTTTCAAAGCCCTGTAACTCAAAAACGGTGAGGAATTAGCTTAAGCTTGTGAGAGACACTTTTATTCAATTTTTCGATCTGCACAATAGTGTTAGAGATTTTGGATTTCCAAATCCACCTCCAAATGCCACTTTTGAGCCCTACAAGTTTCAAAATTCTAGAGAGAGTAAAATCAAGGCATTTTCTTACAATGAACTAAATGTAGGACCCTGAACGAGGTACTTAAAACATGATTCACAAGAATTTCACTAAGGCACTTTTATTCTCCTATACTTGCTCTACCTTTCTTTCATATAAACTTTTTCTTAATTCTTTCATCTTCACCTTCAAAATTCGACTAGAAAACATGATGCAAATAAGGTCTAGAGAGAGAAAATGAAACTTGTCAACCCAAAACTTTTCCTATATGCATAAAATGACCTAATTATTCCTTCTAAGCATTATCCCCACAATGAAATTCAGAAAGTTCAAAATGAATTATTTTACTAGAAAAGAGGCCTATTACAATTCTTCCCCCCTTTAAGAACTCTGACCTTAGAGTTGGAAAGAAGGATAATGTGTTAGAAAATCATCTAAATTAACCCAACTCGAATCTTCTATTGGGTATGAGTGCCATTTCACCAAAATTTCTACTATAGATCTATTTCTAAGAAATCTCCTTCCTATCTAATATTATTTCTAGTTGAAGCTCAAAAGAGCCATCATCTTTCAGCTTATAGCTGTCTTGCAAAACATGAGCAACATTAGATACATATCTTTTAAGTAAGCTAACATGAAATACATGATGCACATTTAAATGTTTACGTAATTCCAGCAAATAAGCAAGAGATCCAATCTTTTTCAAAACTATAAAAGAACCTGCATATCGAGGAGAAATTCTATGATCCTTCCCTAACAACAAGTTAGATCAGTGAGGATTAACTTTAAGAAATACCATATCATCAACTTGGAATTCAAGTGGTCTTCTCTTTAAATCATAGAACTTCTTTTTTCTTTTCTAAGCTTCTTTTATGTGTTTCTTATTTTTTCCAAGTTCTTCATCTATCCTATCAAGCATTTCTTTGGATACTTCTATTTTATTTGGAAAACCCAAAAACGAAGGTGGAGTCAAACAATTATAACCATACATAGCTTCAAACAGAGTCATTTTTATAGATGCATGCCATGCACTATTGTATGCAAATTCAACAAAAGGGTAAATATTCACTCCAATTATGCTTCTTTTCGTTCACATACATACGCAACATATCTTCAACTACCCTGTTAACCCTCTCAGTTTCCCCATCAGTTTGTGGATGGAAAGCTGTACTCATAGGAAGTTGAGTTCCAATCGATTCAAATGTCGCTTTCCAAAAGTTTGACATAAATATAGAGTCTCTATAAGAATTATGCGTTTAGGCATTCCATGCAATCGAAATATTTCTTTTAGAAAGATTCTTGCAACATTCAATGCAGTATCAATCTTTTTCATAAGAAAGAAATGGGTCATCTTGGTAAGCTGATTGAATACAACAAATATGGTATCATGCTTACTTCTGGTCATAGGTAGCTTAGTGATAACGTCCATAGAAATAGACTCCCACTTCTGATTTGGAACATCCAAATGTTGAAGCATTCCAGGCATCCTCTTAAACTTAGATTTCACCTGTTGGCACTTCAAACATTCACTTACATATTTCCTAATATCCCACTTCATACATGGCCAAAAGTAAGAATACTTTGTTTTAACATAGGTCCTTGAATAGCCTGGATGTGCAGAAAAAGGTGCATCATGACAGTCATGCAATATTTTAACTTTTAATGGAGATCGAGAAGATATGCATAGCCGATTGTTTCAATACAATGTTCCATTCTGTAAATGAAATTTTTCCTCATACATCGATCCCCTGTTCGCATTCAAAGCATTCAAAATAGGTGCATAAAAAGGATCCTATTTTATCTCTTCTTGAATTTGATTGAGAAAATCAGAATTTATTACAGAAACAAGATTACACAAAGGTCTCCGACTCAATGCATCAGCAACCTTATTTTCCTTACTAGCCAGATACTTAATGTCAAAATCATACTCACTTAATAATTCAATCCAACGATTCTGCCTGTTGTTAAGCAAAGGTTGTGTGAAGATGTATTTTAGACTCTAATGATCTGTTTTCAATTCAAACTTAACCCCTAACAATAGATGTCTCCAATGCTTAAGTGCATGCATAACAACAAGCATTTCTAAATCATGAGTAGGATAGTTAAGTTCATGTTTTCTTAGTTTTTTGGACTCATATGCAACCACCCTGCCATCATGTGAAAGAACACATCCTATCTGACTACCACTTGCATCACATGCAACCACAAAAGGCTTTGCCATTCCTGGTATTTTCAAAACAAAATTCTCAATGACTTTTTGTTTCAATGTTTCAAATGACTTTTGACAGGCATCACTCCATGCAAATCCTACATTCTTTTTAGTCAATTATGTGAGGGGAGTAGCTATCTTATTGAAATCCTTAATATGTGCTCTTTCATATTGTGCCAACCCAAGAAAACTTCTAACATCCCTTACAGTCTTAGGAATCGGCCAATCAACTATTGTTTTTACTTTATCTTCATCTATAAGGATTCCTTCTTTTGATATTACTCTTCCTAGATACACAAGTTTATCCTTAGCAAAGAAACACATACTCTTTTTCCCATACACTTTGTGTTCTCTAAGAGTTTGCAAAGTCTTCTTGAGATGTATTGCATGCTCAGAATCATCTTTAGAATATACAAATATATCATCAAGGAATACTAAGATGAATTCATCTAGGTAATCGTGAAAAATATTATTCATCAAACACATAAATATGGAAGGAGCATTTGTTAATCCAAAAGGTAGAACCGTAAACTCATACTGACTTCAAGGTTTTCAACATATCCTTTCGTGTAGTGTAATCGTACATTGGCCATCTCTACAGGTCTAGTTATCTGCATATTTAGGGCTATCCCTAGATTTTGTACCAGTTTGAAAGATAGAAAACAATGGATACTACGTGAATCGATCAAAAATCTCATTTTATTTGCAAAAATCATACCCGGAATCATGATTACAGAAGCCTTTGGGAAAGAACTAACCACCATGCAACGTAAAGTAGATTCTGGGCACTTACCTCCATCATCTACTTCCTCAATAATTGTACCCTCCTCAATGATGTTTATCGCTTTTGATTGTGTGGGTCAAAAGACTGACTTGTTCAGGCACTCATATGTTCGATGTCCTTGCTCCGTGCAACGAAAACACAGACCAAGTCTTTTTGCCCTCTCAATAAAATTAGTGTCTTGTTGCCACTGGATTGGTTGAAGCCTCCTTTGATTTTCCACCTGAGCAGGGTTCTTACCTTGGTTATTAGAAGATGGAGTTTTCTTTGAATTGTTCATGTTCATTGCAACAGGTCTTTGTGGCCTATGTCCTGTTGCAATGAATCCGCTTCTATTTGCCTTCAGCAAATTGAACTTCTCCATCTTCTCAAAGTTCTCGGCCATCGCAACATCATCAAGAAAATCAATGCATCCAGATCCCTTGACTTGATAGCGAAGTTCCTCATGAAGCCCTTCAATAAATTTACTCTTTAGAGCGTTACCACTAACCTCTAATGCATAATTATGAAGACATAGGAACTTCTCTTTGTACTCGTCAACAGATAAGCTATGCTTATCACTTTCGTGTTGTCGTAAATTGTAGAACTCCATCTTCTTCTCCATATGGTAGTGTGGAGAACAATAGTGTTTTTCAGCTTGTTCTCTAAATTGCTTCCATAGAACTGGACCAGAACACGTTCGAGTCTACATATATGACTTCCACCATAGCTTCGTGATCCCATGTAGGTGCAGGATCCCAACTTTTGCCTTGGACTCTTCACTAAATTGTCAAAGATCAAAGAAATCCTCCAGTTCTTCAATCCATGCCTTAAGATCTTCGCCACTCTTCTTCTCGCCATCAAAATCATTCAACTTTGCCTTCTTGAAGACTTGGTTAAGGGCAAACTCACCTGGTTCCATATCTTCATAATTGCATTTTTGTTTTCTGCGAGGTACACTAGATGTTCCCGCACATTCATCTACTTCATCATTTAGCTCCACAAACAAATTTGTTGCTCCTTCAGGTTGCTTTCCGCCTCGTTCTTTGCGCAATTCACCAAGAAGCTTCTGAATAAGTTCCTCTTGTTCACGAATCTTTTGTGTTAGAACTTCCATCATTCCCGAGGATTGATTCTGCTCATACCACTTGTAGCGTTTCCTCAATCACAATCTATCCTCAATCAGGATTTCTCTATCACTCAAAAATAACAGTGGAGAGAAGAATGCATAGATTGCACAAGGTAAAAGAAAATCTAATGTGGAAGAGTAGAAACAAATATGACGCAGAGAAGGAAGAATTCTGATATTATAGATGTGAATCAATGGTTACAATAGCTTTGGACAATAGATTCTTGACGAAGCCTCTACCTCCTGACCACCCCCGACACTACAAGAAATAGGGGGCGTAGCGACGCCCCCGAATTGAATAAAAAATGAGCATCGTCGCTTATGCGACACTAGGGTCTCAAAAGCGATGGTCCTATTTTTGGATATATTTTTTTATGGCCATTCATCACATAAGTGATGCCTGCATCGCTTATGCGATGCTAAATGAGTGCGTCGCAAATAGCATTGCTAATTAGCGACGTTGGCAAATTGGATAGCATCGCATATGCAACGCTTTGGAATGTTAAAAAAAATTTTGATTTCTCCCACGCGAGAGCAAGAAGAGAAAGAGAGAGAGAGAGAGAGAGAGAGAGAGAGAGAGAGAGAGAGAGAGAGAGAGAGAGAGAGAGAGAGAGAGAGAGAGGCACCTTGTTGAAGCTAGGTATGCGCACCCATACACACTTACACACACATACATATGCATACACACACACATATAGACACATAGACACACACACATACACATAGACACACACACATACACATAGACACACACACACATACACACACATACACACATAATGTTGCATACACACATGCACACATAATGCATACACATGCACACACATATACACATACACATACACACACATACACACACATACACACACATACACACACACATACACACACACATACACACACATACACACACATACACACACACATACACACATACACACATACACACATACACACATACACACATACACACATACACACATACACACATACACACACATATATGCATACACACACACATAGAGAGACATGCACACACATACACATACATGCATACATATGCATACATAATGCATATGCATATGCGTACATACATACATGCATACACACACATATGCATACATATTGCACATGCATACATACACATACATAATGCATATGCATACATAATGCACATGCATACATACACATACATAATGCATACACACATATATGCATACATGATGCATACATAATGCATACACACATACACACACATATCCATACATACATGCATACACATACACACATAGACACATACACACACATAGACACATACACACACATAAATAGGTACACTCACAGACACACACACATACACATAGATGCGCACACACAGACATACACACATAGACACATACACACATACACACATACACACATAATGATGCATTCACACACATATACACACACATACACACATACACACACATATATGCATACACACACACATAGAGAGACATACACACATACACATACATGCATACATATGCATACATAATGCATATGCATATGCATACATACATACTTACATGCATGCATAATGCACATGCATACATACACATACATAATGCATACACACACATATGCATACATAATGCATACACACTTATACACACACATATGCATACATACATGCATACACATACACACATAGACACATACACACACATAGACACATACACACACATAAACACATACACACTCATAGACACGTAGCGACACATACACATAGACACACACACACACATATACACACACATACACACATAGACACATACACGCATAATGATGCATACACACACATACACATGCATACACATACATATGCATACATACATGCATACACATACATATGCATCCATACATGCATACACATACACACATAGACACATACACACACATAGACACATACACACACATAAACACATACACACTCATAGATACACACACATACACATAGACACACACACATACACACATAGAAACATACACACATAATGATGCATACACACACATACACATGCATACACACATACAGACACATATACACACACATACACACATATATGCATACACGCACATAGAGAGACATACACACACATACACATACATGCATATTGCATATGCATACATACATACTTACATCCATACATAATGCACATGCATACATACACATACATAATGCTTACACACACATATGCATACATAATGCATACACACACATACACACATATGCATACATACATGCGTACACATACACACATAGACACATACACACACACACACACATAAACACATACACACTCATAGATGCGTAGCGACACATACACATACACACACACATATACACACACACAAACATACACACATAGACACATGCACACATAATGATGCATACACACACATACACATGCATACACACACATATGCATACATACATGCATACACATACACACATAGACACATACACACACATAGACACATACACACACATACACACTCATAGACACACACAGACATACACATAGACACACACACACATACACACACATATACACACACACATACACACATAGACACATAGACACATACACACATAATGATGCATACACACACATACACATACATACACACATACAGACACATATACACACACACATACACACATACACACACATATATGCATACACACACATAGAGAGACATACACACACGTACACATGCATGTATACATATGCATACATAATGCATATGCATACATAATGCATATGCATATGCATACATAATGCATATGCATATGCATACATACACATACATAATGCATACACACACATATGCATACACACACATACACACATATATGCATACATACATGCATACACATACACAGATAGACACATACACACACATAGACACATACACACACATAGACACATACACACACATAGACACATAAACACACATAAAGAGATACACACTCATAGACGCACACACATACACATAGACACACACACACATACACATATACACACACATACACACATAGACATATACACACATAATGATGCATACACACACATACACATGCATACACATACATATGCATACATACATGCATACACATACACACATAGACACATACACACACAGACACATACACACACATAGACACATACACACACATAAACACATACACACTCATAGATACACACACATACACATAGACACACACACACATACACACACATATACACACACACATACACACACATACATGCATACACATACACACATAGACACATACACACACATAGACACATAGACACACATAAACACATACACAGTCATAGACACACACACATACACATAGACACACACACACACATACAAACACATATACACACACATATACACACGTAGACACATACACACATACACATAATGATGCATACACACATACAGACACATATACACATACACACACATATATGCATACACACACACATAGAGAGACATACACACACATACACATGCATGCATACATATGCATACATAATGCATATGCATATGCATACATACATACTTACATGCATACATACACATACATAATGCATACACACACATATGCATACATAATGCATACACACACATATGCATACACACACATATGCATACATAATGCATACACACACATATGCATACATACATGCATACACATACACACATAAACACATACACACACATAGACACATACACACATACACACACATAAACACATACACACTCATAGACGCACACACATACGCATAGACACACACACATACACACACACACATATACACACACACATACACACATACACACATACACACATACACACATACACACATACACACATACACACATACACACATACACACATACACACATACACACATACACACATACACACACAATGATGCATACACACACATACAGATGCATATACATTCATATGCATACATACATGCATACACATACACACATAGACACATACACACACATAGACACATACACACACATAAACACATACACACTCATAGATACACACACATACACATAGACACACACACACATACACACACATATACACACAGACATACACACATACACATAATGATGCATACACACATACAGACACATATACACACACATACACACATATACACACATATATGAATACAAACACACATATATGAATACACACACACACACACAGACATACACACACAAACACATACATGCATACATATGCATACATAATGCATATGCATATGCATACATACATACTTACATGCATACATAATGCACATGCATACATACACATACATAATGCTTACACACACATATGCATACATAATGCATACACACACATACACACATATGCATACATACATGCATACACATACACACACATAGACACATACACACACATAAACACATACACACTCATAGAGGCGTAGCGACACATACACATAGACGCGTAGCGACACATACACATAGACACATACACATACACACACACATATACACACACATATACACACACAAACATACACACGTAGACCGATACACACATAATGATTGTTAGCGGCCGCCGGATTGGAAATGTATAACTGAAATCTTGTTTCACACGTGCAAAAGGTTGTTACGCAGACACGTTGTATTCTTTTATAAAGCAATGAAAAGAGATGCTCAGTGACGTTCGAGAGATCACCAGACTGTCTGTCTGGGTGATTTGTCTCTAGCGTTACTGTGTGTCGAGTTGATTAATTCAGAGTATCTTGTCTAATTTCTGAGTATTCTGTGTGTATCTGTGTTTTGTCTTGTCTGTTATCTGTTGGTATCCATTGCGGTTGTGAGTATCAGTGAGTTCGCGTATCATGTTGTCTCTTTTCTTGGAAGGTTCTGCAAGTGTGTGGCGAAGTCTGTGCAGTTGTGGTAGCGCTTCTGGTATCTGGGTTGTATTAAGTTGTCTTAGTATCGAGGTCCAGGTTCATACGACAAAGTTTAAGCTGCAGTAGGATTTCTTGGGTTGCGTATTGAACCTTCAGTACGGTGTATCTGAACACTTGGACTTGGATTCTCTGTGTCTTCGAACATTGGTAGGATTGTGGTACCCATTCGGTAAAGGTTGACGATTACTCTTGTTTCTGGTATTTTCAGTAAGTTATGTACAGATGCAACATAGCATCTTAGCGTATTCGGTACACGTGGCTGAGCTAAACTGTGAACTGTAATATCTAAGTACAACAAATTCTTGATAGAGCTCTCAGCATCAGAATATTGCTGTGTGTAAGTGGTTAGTTTGGGAACTAAGTATAGGGCCTCTGTCTAACAGACCCCTTCCACTCCCAAGAACCCAAGAATCGCTTAAACGCACTTCTGATAGATAGAATAATAGCGTTTAACACTGGCGCCGTATGTGGGAAGGTGGCAACAGATCAGATTGTTGCAAACCCGTTGTGGAAACGTGACTGTAAATTGTAAATCGACAATAATAGTACGCGATTAGTACAAAAGATGATACATGCCGATTACTCGATCCGGTGAAACGTATCCAAAGAACCGCGAGCTTGGGGTACTTAATTTACTAAGGACGACTCCGGGAGGTAGAAGTACAACTAGGTCTAACCCAGTTGTCAAGAAAGTAAAGAACGTTAGTAGTGATTCCGGTCATATTCCCGTGGAACGTGCTACGCCTCTGGTAAATTCCAGTACGATTTCGGTACTAAACTCCAGAATCTACCAGGACGCAGCCTGAAGTTAGTTTAACAACATTGGGTAAAGATTCAAATTTGTTTACGATTAGAAACACCTTAACCAAAGTAATTAGTGAAAGAGAAAAAGCACCTTGTTTTGGTGAAGATTCGACACATTCCGGTGATATTTCGGTAACAGTTGCTGAAGGATCACAGTTTTCCGGCGACGGTTTACCATTTTTTGGTGAATCTTCAGCCCAGTCACCGCTATTGGGAGTAAGCTTCCCTACATTTGACATCAAGCAGGAAGGTAGCTTGTTCAAAACCGAGATTCGAAACATACTAAACAAAATTATCGAACCGAAAAGTGCACAGGCCGACGATACAGATTCCGATAGTTCCGATATTCAGCCCCGGGATACAGAAGATAGTCACAATACAACCATCAGCACGATGAACGGGCAACAACAACAGCAGCAGCAACAACAACAACTATGCCCTCCCAGGCCGACTCCAATAGGAGTAACGTACACCAAATTTGGTGGATTCCCCGGAGATGACCCAGATGCTCATGTACGCACATTTGAGATAAGTTACGCAGTGCTCAACCATCCACCTGATCCGGCGTATAAGGCTATTGTTTTCCAATCGACATTGGTTAACGAAGCAGCTAGATGGCTTACAGAATATGATATTAACCATTTTGGCACCTATGAAGCAGTAAGGGATGCCTTTTTGCAGAGATTCAGGCTAAAGAAGAATCGAGCCGAAATTTTTGACTACCTACAAAATAATAGACAGAACATAAATCAAACAGTACAGGAATACGCCACTCTATTCAGGACTCATTTGAGGCAGTTACCACCAGCACATGCCAACCTACCGGATGACGTTATTACTTAATGGTTTATCAATGGATTGACTCCACAACTCAAACAGATTATGATCATATGCTGTGTAGGAGCTATGACGCTAGATGCCGTGATTGCAATGGCTTTGCAGCTGGAAAACAAGGTTGGAGGATTTACAGAAGATCTGGAGTGGTTAAAAGCAAATAGAAATATCGCCGAAGACCCGACCAGATAGATGTACTGCACTACATGCAAGAATTCAGGCCATACTAGTGCCACTTGTGCACTTAATCAGTTGTTTTGTGCTATCTGCAACACTACCGGACACACCACCGAAAACTGCGCATATAACGCCAAAGTATAGGGACCAGCAACTGTCAATGCAATTATACAGGAACCAGGGCAGCCACCCAATCACTATGTACCCCCGCAATTGAGAAACAACCAGCAACAAGGTTATTGAAATTACAGAGGACAGAGAAATAATAACTACAATGCAAACCGCTGGCAGGCCGGACAAGCACCGGAAAATCCCAATTTTCCACCACCACGCTGTCATTTTTGTGGTGAATTTGGTCACATTAGAAGATTTTGTAAGGATGCAGCTGAGTATGATCAGAGGAAGAAAGAACGTCAAAACCCAATGGCTAATATGGTACAAATCACACTAGTAGAAACGCACGCTGCAGTAATTCAGACCCGATCCGGTAAACAACTGCAACCAACAGCAGAAATATTTGATCCAGGCATACGTGAACAACAAAGGATGTATGATAAAGCTAGTCAATGGACCACCGTAGGACCTCCAGTGTTCCCAGATCCTATTCCGGTGACCCAGACTCCGTTAACCGAGGAAGGAACACAACAACAGGATTCTAATTCAGCAGCAGGCACATCATCTTCAACAGGCGCATCATCTTCAGAATCTGTGGAAAATACAATCCAATAAAAAAAGGCCTGGGAAATTTTATCTAAAGCATCCATCACTCTTCCTCTAGGCCAATTACTCGCACTAGTACCAAGAGTTCGACAACAATTCCAACAATAGTTCAGTCCTGTGCCTTCTTGCATTCCAGCAACAGCAACAGTGCAACTGAAACCTGATTCTACGGTCGATCATTCAGTTCCTTTAATTACGGTATGGTATAAAAATCATAAAATCACACAGGTACAATTGATGGAGGATCTGGTGTCAACATTGCTACTGCTGCACTGTGTAAAAAGTTAGGGTGGAACAAAATCAAACCAGTTCAGTTTTTCGTCAAAATGGCCGACCAATCAAGAGTCCATCCCGTAGGACTTGTACAAAATGTACCAATAACTTTACAGGGTACAACATTTAAAATGACCTTTGTCATACTAGAATTACCGGAATCCACCCTTGATTATAATCTCCTTTTCAACCGACCTTGGCTGAAGCACGCTAAGGTGATACAAGATTGGTCTGCACAGGAACTCACTTTCAAAGATAATAATCGTAAGTACGTTGTAAAATTAGATGCTATGCAACACTGCGAGTTGCATGCTAGACCATATTTTGCAGAACCAGTCCATATGCTAGATGGGTTGTCAGATGAAGAAGAAGAGTTTCTAAAAAATAACATTGACTTGATCTCCCTAGGAACTGTTGATCTACAATCTGTTGTAGATAATTGGAATCCTACAGTTTGTATGGTCATGACTGTAACAGAAAAAGATATGAAAGAAGATAAGGCTACCATAGATGATGCTGATCTACAACAACTTTTTAAGCCAGCTGAGAATACAGAGAAGCCTCGACAATTCTATGTTCCAGAAGATCAACTGACACCTACAATTTAGGGGATGAAGAAAATCCACAACCTGTTAAGATAAAGGAGAGCTTACCTGAGTTATTTCAAGCCGATTTAATCCAACTACTTCGAGAATTTTCTGATGTATTTGCATGGGATTACAAAGATATGAAGGATTTGGACCCGCGCATCTATCAACACAGGGTCATGCTGAAACCAGAAGCAAAACCACTTAAGAAACCCAGCTACCGGATGA
This sequence comes from Ceratopteris richardii, assembly GCA_020310875.1. Lineage (NCBI taxonomy): Eukaryota > Viridiplantae > Streptophyta > Polypodiopsida > Polypodiales > Pteridaceae > Ceratopteris > Ceratopteris richardii. The sequence goes on along the minus strand of CM035441.1, from coordinate 2,148,286 downwards.
ATCCAAACTATGCATCACAGCTAAAGGCAGAACTTGATAGGCTACTCAAAGTCGGATTTATTGTACCAGTAGAGCATGCTGAATGGATCTCACCAATTGTTATTGTTCCTAAAAAGAATAAGCAGTTACAAATATGTGTAGATTACCGGAAACTGAACGCAGCTACGGTGCCTAATCGATTTCCGCTACCTTTTCTTGACACAATGCTTGATAGAGTAGCAGGACATGAAATGTATTCATTCTTAGATGGGTACAGTGGGTATAATCAAGTTAGAATGGCTGAACAGGATATACCGAAGACCGCCTTCATTACCAACTGGGGTGTTTTCGCATGCACTGTTATGTGGTTTGGATTAAGAAATGCCCCGAGTACGTTCCAAAGGTGTATGCAAGAAATATTTTCTCCTTACCTTACCTCTTTTATGCAAGTATATCTTGATGATTTTTTTATTTTCGGTAAGATGATAGCACACCTGTTCCATTTACAGTGCTTCTTTGAAAAGTGCAGAGAATACAAACTCTGTTTGAACCCAAACAAATCTGTGTTTGCGGTTTCATGTGGAAAGCTACTTGGTCACATTGTATCTGCACAGGGTATACAGGTGGATCCAGATAAAATCACAGCTATGTTAGAAGCACCTGTACCCACTACACCTAAGGAAGTAATGCGCTTCATGGGCCAAGTAAGATGGCATGGTCAACACTTACGGTGGCTTGCTCATTTGGCAATACCACTGAACAAATTAATAACCAAGACTCCTCGACAATTTGAGTGGACCCCGGACTGTCAAACTGCTTTTGATCGTCTAAAGGGATTACTAACACAGGTTCCAATCTTACAGCCTCCTGACTGGGATCGCCCATTTCATGTATTCGTTGATGCTTCAGATATAGCAATAGGGAGCGTTCTAATGTAACAAACCGATAAGTGGTTCAGACCAGTGTACTATGCAAGTTGAAGATCAACCCCTGCTGAAAAGAATTACTCTGTAACAGAGAGAGAATGTCTAGGTCTAGTATATTCTGTCAAGAAATTCAGACATTATTTGCTAGGCCGTAAATTTACTTTTCATGTAGATCATGCTGCACTTGTCTATCTAGTTCGGCAACAACATCTAGGTGGTCGATTAGCACGATGGGTTCTGCTTTTACAAGAATTTGACTACGAAGTTATTCATCGGCCAGGAAGTTCACATGCCTTAGCAGATTTTCTCTCTCGCTTAGATTTCGGTGAAGCTCCGGTCGGTATAGATGACACAACACCGGCAATTTATGTCTCTGAACCGACTAATGATGAAATTACAGACCCACCTATGCCATCTACATACTATGATCAGATCTTGACCTTCCTCATTGATGGATACCTTCCCTCTCAGACTTCTCCTTCAATACGAAGAAAAATTTCAGTTTTCAGTCGCCGATTTCGGTTGATTGCTGGGGAATTATACTATATGGATCACACTGGAGTTTTAGTTCGTTGTATTCCACCACATGAAGTTAACTCAGTCATTAATCTGGCTCACTCAATTCCTTCCGGTGGCCATTTTGCTGCAGACTTAACACACCGGAAAATTCTACAAAGTGGTCTTTGGTGGCCTACTATGTACATGGATGTATCACAATTTGTCAAACAATGTGATAATTGTCAGAGATCGGGACAGCCCCTGCAACGTCATCTTTTCCCTCTACAACCTGTCTTACCATTAGAGCCTTTTCAGAAGTGGGGTCTAGATTTCATTGGCCCTATTACACCACCAGCAATCCTCAGTAATAATCGTTATATTTTGACATGTACTGATTATGCTACCAGATGTGCAGAAGCCTGAGCTTTACGGTCTGCCACAACTGTTGCGGTAACAAAATGTCTACTGAAAGATGTCTTTCCACGTTTTGGTTTACCGCTGGAACTTGTTACAGATCAATGCACTCATTTGGCAACAATTTAATGAAAGTACTCACACATTCGTTTCAGGTCACGCATAAATTCAGTTCACCATATTACCCTCGTGCAAATGGTTTGGCTGAGAGTACAAACAAGACTTTGTTGAATATGCTTCGAAAACTCATTTTGGAAGCACCGGAAAGATGGGATCAACTGTTACCTGCAGTATTATGGGCATACCGGACTACATACAAGGTAGCAACAAGACTAACCCCTTTCAAACTAGCTTATGGATTGGAAGCAATAGCACCGATGGAGATAGTTATGCCAAGTTTACGAGTAGCAATCGCTTAGAAACTGCTACCGGAAGAATCACTATCATGTCGGTTGGATACACTCAGAGAATTAGACGAGCATCGATTGCACAATTTTTTGACTATTCAGGAAGTACAGCTAAGACAAGCTCGAACACATGATCGATATCTAAAGACCCCAATTTTTTTGGTGGGACAACTTGTACTCTTTTACAATGCAAAGTCGAATCGCTCTGCTAGCAAATTCAAGTTACGATGGTTTGGTCCCTACCGGATTGCTGAACAAGTGGGCCCAGCAACTTTTCGGTTGACCACTTTGACCGGAATTCCTCTTCCAAAGGTGATAAATGGATCAAAGCTGCGGCCGTATCAACAAGCATCTAATCCACACTGAAAATGTTTCGCGGTTGGCCGCGTCTTTTGGCGTTCTCTTTTCTTTTATTTTATTTTCTTTTCTTTTTTGGCGTGCTTAATAAAATAAGTCTGTAAATATCCGCGTTTTGATACCTAATTATGTCCATAGCCGCCCTGCCCTTTTCAGCTACTCACGCATGCACACCGAAGTTAAGAATTATCATCTCAATACCGCGCGATGATTAGTCATTCTTGATTGCTCTCCACTGCAACACATCTACTTAACCTTTTCTGTTTCGCCAAAAATCGCTATTGTGTTTGTGTGATTTGTGTTATTGTGCGTACCCTGTGCTCTGTGTACTTGTGATTGCTGTCTCTGTGTGCGCCATGGAAGCTTTGGCTAACTATACCGCCTTCCGTGATGGACTCCCTACCGACGTAGGAGAGTTCCTGCGCATTTGTGGGCTATCCAATTTCGCTGAACGTCCTTGGCATTCAGTGGAATCCCACCCCTTCTTTGCCTAGATCATCTCCGCCATCGCCAACACCTGCCATTGAGCAGAGTTGGCCGATCACCTCCCTAGCATCCCGTACACTGATGACTGTTGGAACTCAAGGTCAAGCATAAAACATGAAAGCACATCAAAGAAGTGGACATAGAAGAAGAGGGAGCAAGTAGGGAGCTCCAAGAAGTGTATGTCAAATTTTCAGAAGAATCCCCTACAAAAATAGTGATTTTCATCACTAAAAACCATTGTAAATACCATTATCTATTTTTATAACTCCATTTTGTTCAAGCCGAGGAGTCCTCGAGCTTGAGGAGTATTAGAAGTACCATCGTACCAATTTTCATAATTTTTAGACTTCGTTTGAGCCCTCAAATAAGCCCTGGAACCTAATTTTTAACTAGGCCGGACACTAAGTCTGGACAAGGCCAAAACTAGTCAAAAAACTATAAAAAGAGCTAGAGAGCTCATTTTTGGGGTTAGTTGGTTAGAGAATAGAGCTTTTTTAAGAGAACTCTTTTGCAATTGAAGCTTTCCATTGTTCCTCTCTTTGATCTTACCTTGTGCGTGTGTGTGTGTATGTGTGTGCATGTTTGTGTGCTTTCACTCACGCACTTGTGCCTTCACTTGCTCGTGGTCTTCACACTGGTCCTCACGTCTCCGCGGATTGACAAGTAAAGGAGGTGGTGCTTACGCTTGAGCTACACCAAATTTTGGCGCCGTTGTCGGGGAGAGAGCTTCGAGGACGAGCGTTGTGATGGTAAGATCGTAGATTTGCGACGTTGGAAGGTAAAAAAACTATCATTTTTGTTCATTTTCTGATTTTTCTTCTTCATCTTCTTCATCATCATCATCTCCACCTTCTTCTATCTTCTTCTTTATAGAAATTTCTTGTTTTTTAATGCATTTTCATCATTTTCATACCATTTTTCATGCATTATTGTGTGGGAAGGAGTTAGGAAGTGCAAGGGAGAACAAGCGCCTGTGTTTTTCATGATTTTCTGCTCATACGGAGCTCGCCATTGCTCCGTGCTAAAAAATTCGAAGTTCCCACCAAAAAAACGCGATTCTGTGATGAAAATCGCGATTCTGTGAAAATTCAATTTTTTTTGAAAATCACGATTTTCTGTTTCACGCCTAAAAGCTTGCTGAAAGAATCACGATTCTGTGGTCATTCTCAGAATCGCGATTCTGTGGTTGTGCTCAAAATCGCGATTCTCACAAATCACGATTTTCAGCCAAAAACACGATTCTGTGAGAACACGATTCTCTAAAACACGATTTTGTGAAAACACGATTCTCTGAGACAAACTCACGATTTTCACGTCAAAAAACACGATTCTGAGAACCACGATTTTGTGAAAAACACGATTTTGTGAAAACACGATTCTCTGAGACAAAATCGCGATTTTCATGTCAAAAAACACGATTCTGAGAACCACGATTTTGTGAAAACATGATTCTCTGAGACAAAATCACGATTTTCATGTCAAAAAACACGATTATGAGAACCACGATTTTGTGAAAAACACGATTTTGTGAATCACGATTCTCTGAGACAAAATTGCGATTCTCTAGAACACGATTCTGTGAAAACACGATTTTGTGAATCACGATTCTGTGAACCACGATTCTGTGAAAACACGATTCTCTGAGACAAAATCGTGATTCTCTAAAACACGATTCTGTGCTCAAAATTACGATTTTCAAAAAAACACGATTCTGTGCTTGTACTCAAAATCGCGATTCTCTAAATTTTGAAAACCACGATTCTCTAAGACAAAATCGCGATTCTCTAGAACAGGATTCTCTAAAACAAGATTCTGTGAAGACACGATTTTGTGAATCACGATTCTCTAAAACACAATTTTGTGCTCAAAATCACGATTTTCAAAAACACGATTCTGTGCTCAAAATCGTGATTCTTAGACTCCACAGCATCACGATTCTTTGATTTCACACAATCGCGATTCCCTGATTTCACAAAATCGCGATTTTCTCCAAAAGGTCCTGTTTGCCTGTTTTGACCCCTAAGAGCTTGATTTGATATAACTTTTTCATCCAAAGTCCATTTTTTGAGCTCTATAACTGTTTTGACCCTCCAGTGGGACTAGGAAACCAAGGGGGCTCCAAGGGATTTTGAGCAATAGAAAGGGGAATTTTGGGACTAGAAGACAAAGCTTATGAACTTGAGGTCTGGTAGACACCTAGGCAAGGATAAACAAAGCATTAGATCTTCTGAGGCTAGTGTCAACCATACAGCTAAGTCTTGGGCACAACAACTAAGTGGTCATCCTTACAGACTAAGTTTAGACACAAGTGATTCAAAAATGTCTTTTAGCATGGGGAAACCTGTAGGTGGCTCAGGAACTGATTATTTACAAACACCAGAAGGTCCCTATAAGACACAGTTGGAATATATTCGGACCAACCGATTAGGTGCTCGCATCTATGAGGATGGCCTGAGGCGATCAGTGGTCCAACTCAAAAATCCAGATCAACCCTTTGGACTTGAACACCCGGTGGTCAAGTTCGAAGAGGGTTCATACATTGATAAGGAAGGAACCATGTATGTGGTCACCAACCTACCAGATAGGACTGATGAGTTTGGAAATATCATTCCTGAGAATGAGATAGGAGACCTAAAACAAGGAAATGTAGGACAAGGACCCCAGACTCCTAGGGGCAAGTCAGTTTTGACTAGAGTGATCACTCCAGATTGGATTCCTCAAGATAACAAAAGCATAGAACTATTCTTGAATAGAGAAACAGAGGAAGCCTTTTGGAGATTCAAGCCAGATCAACCTAGCCAATTGGGCATAGTCATCATCTACGAATTCAAGGACCCAGAGATACCAGGCAAAGTTGTCTACCTGGATAACACGTCAGAGAAAAATTTCTTGGTAACAGAACATGATAGACATGCATATACTTGGAAGAGTGAATTGATTTTCCCTCCACCAAGATCCAATGTTTCCCATGGCCTCCAAGGAGTAGGATCATCCCAAGCTCATGAAGCCCAGAGAGAAAGAACTAGAGAGAGACCTGAGGTAAGTTTTGCACACACTGTGGGCAGGAATAGGTCAGGATTTGAAAATGAAAGACCTAAAAGAGAGAGACATCAAGAACATAGGCAACAAAGAGATGAACAGGATTTTCCATTGCCTAGACCCCGAGAGCACACAAGAACCCTTAGACCCACTCAAGTGATCAAGGCAATGAAGAATTATTTTGACGGGTCGGGAGATCCTTATGATCATGTGGCTGAGTTCAAACAAGTGTTAAGAGCTGAACAGGTTGAGGATTTATTCACCCAATACGAGGCATTTGGTTTGACTCTTAAGGGCACTGCCTTGGCTTGGTTTCAACCATTGAGTAGTAGCAACTATCGCGATATAGGTCAGCTGCTAGACGAATTCATTGTAGAATTTTCCAAGAGTGGTATCAGGCATAACACATCATCTTTGATCCACAGTTTCAAGCAGACACCCCAAGAAATAGTGCGACTAGCAGGTAGAAGGTTCAGACTGTACCTAGAAAGATGCCCTACTCCAGAGTTACCCACACCAGCCAAACAAGTGGCTTTGTTCTTAGATGGCTTACTGAGCACAAAGTTAAGATCATATGTGTACTTGAAAGAGCCTAGATCCATAGAAGAGTGTGTGCGGACGTGCATTGACATAGAAGATAACTTGGGTGAGGAGTTAAGATTGTCCAAACTCTATAAGGATTCGGATAGTTCTACTAGTCATACATCAAAATTCCCCACGGAAATAGAGGAGATAGCTGAGCAAGTTGCCAAGAAGCTGGGAGTCCAAAATCGACAAACACAGAGAGTCACTCCATTGAATCAGTGTTATACTTGCGGAGGCGACCACATGGCTAATGTATGCCCAATGCACAACCAGAACATGAGAGAAAGGAATACCCCATACTGCACTATTAAAAGGAAGTACACAAACCATACGGCTCAAGATTGTCCCTACAATAGGCAGGCTGTTAGACAGAATTATCAGCAACCTTACCCACAAGGTAGGTATCAGAACCAATACCAACAGCCATATTATAGACCACAACAACAATATCAGGCACCATATAGGCCACAACCAGTCTTGGGAAACCAACCACCAGCTCTTGCCAATGCAATTCCAGTTAAGTATGCAGTGGCAGAAGAGAACCTTAATAGAGCATTGGTGCCAGTGACCCCACTGATCTCAGAGAATGACTCTCATGCTCATAGTTCATACTACTCCCATGAAGGTAGCCCACATGCTTATTACACAGAGTCACCTGAACATAGTGAGATTTATCTGTATCAATATGAGGCACCACCTATGGAGCAAAATTGGGAGCCTGAATACTCCAATGTCATGTACACAAATGCTAACCCTAGGCCCCGATTGAGACACGTAAGACCACAAGCCCCTAGAGGACCATGTTTCAGATGTCAGGGTGACCATTTCCTTCGTGATTGTCCCCACCCACCATCTCCGAGTCAAGGACAGGCTATCACAATACAAGCTTTTTGTGCTGATTGTGGCAAAGACCATCTCCCCAGAGATTGTCCAAGAAACCCCTCTAGTGCACCCAAGATTACACCCATTAATGTGGTAGGCTTAGTGGTGGAATCAAGTGCCAGTAGTAGTAATGTGGCACCTGTACAGGTAGTTACTAGGGCACAAGCATTAAAACAAGATAAACCAGCAGAGCAATCGGAGTCGAGTGAATCGGGAGAACCTAGCAAGCGAAAAACAAGAACATGGAAGGATACCAGAGAAAAGGCCAATCGCAAGTGGAATAAAAAGTTATCGGAACTAGAAGAAAGCTTGAAAGACGCAAAAACAAAAATAAAAGACATTGCATCTCAAAACCCCTCGCATGCCAAAACTCCATCCACTCCACCTCATCCCACCCCACCACCCATTGTAAATAAGCCGCAACCAGGGTCTGTTCTTGCAGATCCAACCCCAGAAGGCTTGGACATGATGTTCAAGGCCTACCAGGCTCGACTTCAAGAAGGGCCAACAGTTGCAAACCTAGACAAGAGTTACCCTAGAGCAGATTTAGAGATTGAACGGATGAAAATGTGCATGAAAATGGTAGAAAAAGCTCAAGCTATACTGGAGACTAGTCAAAAGTTCAATCAGACAAACTCTGTCAAACCGGATTTGCATTTCCAGGGCTTACTAGAAAGATTAGAGCAATTGGTAAACAAACCACAAGTTTCTTTACCGCCACAGGCTCAACCAGTTATTGAGAGAAGAAGCTCACCACCAATGGGAGCTTATGTTCCTAATTCCACGGATGCCGGAATACCTCCTTCAATTCAACAGTACTCTCAAGAGTTCTTGCGGGAAATACAAGAAGATAAATGGGCCAAGGAGAAGGGTAATTCCCCTCCTATTCCTGAGATTGATTATCTTCATGATCAATTTCCCCAAGACATTCCATCTATTTACGGAGATGAAGTAGAACAACAAGAAGACGAAAGGTTAGATTTTGAATCTAATACCTAAGAAGAACTGCCTCAATTTCCAGGCCCATGGGAATCTGAATCTCTCCAGATTAGAGCTCCCACAATACTAGTAAGAAATGAAGACTCAGTGGTTCCAAGGAACACGGATGTCATGAAGAACACTAAGGTTCAGTGTCATCTCACTGTAGAAGAGCTGCTCAAAGCAAAACCTGAGCTATGGAATCATGTGAAGGATCAGGTTCCAGAACTTGATTCCAACATGCCAAAAACAGGCTCTAAGCAAAGGGTACCAGAGATACCTCTAGACAAAATAGGGGATATGTGTGAGGGTGAAGAAGGTAATACTTATCTTCCAATCACCTACCAAGGTTACACAACCAAAGCAATCATAGATTCACGTGCTGGTGTTGCCATTGCGACCACCTCCTTGTGGAAGCAATGGGGCAAACCCACATTAAGACCAACTAGAATGAAGCTTCAAATGGCCAATGGTCATTTTGAAAGACCTCTAGGATTGCTCGAAGGGATAAATCTAACCACTTGTGGTGTGGAGTTTGAACATACATTTGCTATATGTGACTTTGAGAAAAATAACGTCTATGAGATGATCCTAGGAAGACCCTTCCTACAACAATTGCAAATAGTACAGGATTGGGGAACCACCTCCTTGTACTTGCAGCACTTAGGGGTCACCACCAAGGTCAATTTGAAGGATTACACCTTCAGAGATGTACCACCTCTACACTGGAATTCTATCCACAAAGCGAAAGAAGATTCCATCTCTGTGCATTCTGAAAGTTCACCTGATCCATCATGGCTGCATGAAGATACTCATTTGTGGATGTGCAAGGTCGTAGAGGAAGAGGAAAAACGTTTAAAGGCAAGAGAAGAAGGAACTTTGCCAGGAGATAGACCAATTAAAGACCCAGCCTATACACCGATGATCTTTCCAGATGAGGAATTTGAGCCTCATGGCTGGCTAGAAATCTTAGCCACCATGGACATTGCTGTCAATGAAGAACAATGGACACCTCATTGTGATGAGGAGGGTTATGATATCTCAGTGTTCATGTGTCTGCCCTTGCTAGAAGAATGTGACCCTAGTGATGTCATAGAAGAAGAAGAGAATGACGATGATATAGAGTCCATTGTGATGGATAGTTGCTTTAACTCAGAGAAGCACTATCTAGAAGATATAGGAGTGTTCACCGAGAAAGAAGAAGAACCTCTCACAAGTATTAAAACGGTAAATTCAAAGGATGGAAGTGAGAGCGGTCAAAAGAAAAAGAAAAGAAATGCAGTGAAACAAGAAGAGGAGGAATCATTGTTTGAAGTACCAGAAAACTTCAAGAAATATGAAGTTGACGACCGCAAAATTTTGGTACGTATGCCTAAGAGAGAGGCCATCATAGGAGAATCATATGATAATAAAGAAAAGACCAAGAAAATTGTAGTGACCATTGAAGAGAACGAAGAGAGATGCACATACATAGGAGATGACCTAAGTGCAAGAGAAGAAATGGAGCTCGTAGCTCTAATAATGGAATATAGGGATGTGTTTGCATGGCACTATAGAGACTTGAAAGGGGTAGATCCAAGAATTTGTTCTCATACTATCCCCATGACTGCTGATGCCAAGCCCACCAAACAAAAGCCCTACACATATAATGATACATATGCAGCCAAAATAAAAGAAGAAATTGATAGGCTGATTGAAGCTGGATTCATCTATGAGATTGAGCATACTGAATGGGTGTCCCCCATTGTAGTGGTGCCCAAGAAGAATGGGAAGTTGCGAGTGTGTATTAACCTTAAAAAAGTTAATGCCGCTACGATCAGAGATAATTATCCACTTCCAATCACGGAACACCTATTGGAGCGTGTTGCAGGCAAGGAAGTTTATAGCTTCCTTGATGGATTTTCAGGTTACAATCAAGTAGCCATTGCCCCAGAAGATCAACACAAAACGGCTTTTGCCACAGAGTGGGGAATCTTTGCATTTCGTGTGATGCCATTTGGGCTCACCAATGCACCTGCAACGTTCCAAAGGCTCATGTGTCATGTTCTCAAAGAGTTCTTGCGAAAGAGCTTAGAAGTATATGTGGATGATTTATGTGCTCATTCCCAAGAAAGAAGATTTCACATCCCTGAGCTCAGACAAATCTTCAACAAGTGTAGAGAATATCGAGTGTGTCTGAACCCAGAAAAGTGTGTGTTCATGGTGCGGCAAGGTAAAATCTTAGGTCATATTGTTTCTAAGAATGGAATCTCAACAGATGAAGATAAGGTACGAGCCATAGCGGAGCTGCCAAGGCCAAGGAATGTTAAGGAGGTACATACCTTTATGAGCCATTGTGGATATTACTGTTGGAAGTGAGGTAGGCCCTTAGGCTCATGTCACAGGTCCATGGTTCCATAGTTCCATTCATGTACAACATTAATTCTAGCAATCTTCCATATTGACAAAACATGAACATACCACAACTTAATCATATAGATGATGAGTTAAAGATAGAGAAAGAATAGACGTCATGTGTAAGGTGTTACGTAAGCCATCGCTTACTCATAGTATCATATATACCAATGTTCAATGTACAATGTGGGAGCAAAATTGTCAACCATTCTGTGTGATGAGAAATAGATGAATGAGTGAATGTACAATGTAACAAACATATTCAGATGTATGGGCAGTAATCTGAATATACATGAGATGTGTGACCTAATAGGTTATAGAAGAGTGAATATGAGTGACTGAATGAGGAAGGATCAATGTGAAACTGATGGTCAACAAACCTACATCTAAACTTAGGCTATGGAAGACCCTAAGTTAGATACGTGTGTGAAAAGATCACATACTTATAAGGTAGCATAGAATGCTAACAAGATTGTTGCCGGAAATCCTCAAACTCATGTGAACACACCTTCTCAAACACCTCATAAAAATATGCATAAAGCATATAAGTACCGATTCTCTTGTACCTATGCCGAATAGGACTCCTCCTGATATGAACGCCACGGCTTCCATAAACTTTAAGTAGTACCTGTGTGCATAAAGAGAATATGTACCTGAATACTTAACATAAGATGTGAATCTTATGTTAATCTCCATCTAATGTCTTTGAAGTAGCCCGACATCTTCTTGTAGAAGACAATCTTCAACCTAATATCTTCCTGTAGAAGATAATCTTCAAAATCATGTAGATGGTCCCATCCAATGTCTTTGAAGTAGCCAGACATCTTCTTGTAGAAGATAATCTTCAACCTAACATCTTCTTGTAGAAGATGATCTTCAAATACATCATGTAGATGGGCGATCCTCACCATCAAGCTGCTAATAATCAAGTCTTCTTGCCATGAACAAGAGATGACCTCCTCTCCATGAGCTAGAGTGTGAGCACACCCTTCATCTTCCCCGAGAAGAATCACCAAGAAGAAGTCCATAGCTGCTCCTCAACATGCTTCAAGTTAGCACCATGGCTGCCCCATGTGCTAGAAGAAACACCACCTCTACTGAGGTCCAAGCTCTAGAAAGCTTGTGTTGATCCTAGGTGAAGGATGCATAGAAGTGACCCCAAGCACTTCTTATATAGTCTTTGTTGTCCTTGAAAAGCTATACCAAAAGCTCATAAAAACTACGATCGCTATGCGAAAACGTATCAAGAAAAATAAAACTCCGTCGTCCGTCCTTCATTGTTTGCTATTTTAATTAAAGCAAAAAGCATATCTAAAATTAACGAAGGTGTTGCGTGCTGCTCACGGGACTTGAACCCTCGTGGGTTCTTTGGAAGCCATATGCTCTATCCACATGCCCACGCTGTTGTGTTGTACCAAATACTAAACCTGTAGCTATAATTCCTGTGACCGCCCGTAGATTTTGAAGAGCAACTTGTATAATGTATACAAGGAGTTGGATGCTAGACAATTTTGTCATTGGGACATTGTTTTCCAACAATCCCCCCTGCAATGTCACAATGGTACAATCTGGACTGGAGCTGCAAACTGTCAAAGTTGCAAACAACCACAAGCTTCAAGCTTGTTCTCCCGCACTTCAAAACTTGTTCTTCAAAAAACTTCTTCAAAATTGAATTTAACTTTCCTTCAAAAAACTTGAACTTGCTGAATATGAACCATAATACTTGAGAAAATATGCAAACTAGATATCCAATAGTGTACTCATCGAGCAATTACTGCTTGACAACTGTAGCATGAACTGTCTCTGAACCTGCTATCTCTTGTCTTCAAAAACCTGAAAACATACACTAGTATCCATATATTTGCATTTACCTTCCAAAAAAGTTTCTCAACGTACTTCTGCTGCATCATGTAAATACACTAAACAAAATCAAGAACTGAATCCTGGAACCTGTGACTGTCAACTCACAACTTAGTGTATTATGAACACTACTGGTTCATCTCTGACTGTACTCAAGTCAATATGAGTAAAAAAAATATATGATGTCATCATGTCTTCATCCTTTAAATCCTTCATACCTCTTTCCTTCAGAACCTGGTATAAACATATATGTGCGCACGTCTGAAATACACCTTTCTGAAATATCAAGTTTCTCCTCAATAGAACTCTGGAACCTTCTCCTGAACAGGAACATCCTAACAGGAACTTTCTCCAAACATTCTCCTTCTTCCTTCTTCTTTCAAAGCTGGAACATAAAGAGAACCTGACAAAGGAAATATAGGAATACCTAAAATAGGAATACCTGTAGGTATGACTCTGCATTCTTTTACATATGGCTTGAAAATAAGTCTTCATGTTTCATCACCCCCCTGGATGACTTAACGCTAGTATCCAGAATTCTTCAAATATATCAAACTTTATGAAATGTGGAACGTCTTCCTTCTTTCAATAAATCTGATCTTTAGTGATCAATACCTGTATCTGAAACAAAATCTCTGAACCCTTTTTTATTAGCACTGCAGTTGCTAATAGCTTTTTACTGTAAGTCTTCAGCTTCCCATATTATAGAATAAGGTTAGCTGATAAAACCTTGCTGAAAGCATTTTAGGATTCATACCCTTCTGCACATAACAAGTATTTCTATCTCTTTGCAACACAAATCTGATAGAATCTGAATCTTTGACTTACTTCTCCAATGTTAAGAATCTTCACAAACAAAGGATAGACAACCGAATCATAAATACTCAAGATCATACAAGATCTATTCAAGATCAATGATCTCTTCTGTGTAGAATCTGCTCTTATCAAACCTTCATGTCTGAATGTTTGATTTGCTACCTGAATGTCTCCAAGTGTCCATGCTTCTCAAAAAGTTGTTAAACTTTTCTTCAAACAAATCCTTTAAGGAATCTGAAATTCCTACTTGAACCATAAGTGGACAAACTTCTCACCTTGAGAACTCCAAAAGCTGCAAGTTGATACTTCATAACTTTCATATTTTACCCGGGTGAAATGTGATAGTACCTGCTTGATTTTCTTTTGGCTAACTCCACTTTTCAATCAAGTGATAGGATATGATGGAACACCTTTTGGAATACAAACATGTATCCAAAAATCTAGATAATCATAAAAAGTAGATTCTTCAACTGACTGGTACATCAACAAGTCTGAATTTTCTGAAGTTTCTGAAAGTACTGAATATGAGGTAACCTTTTCCAAACATAAAACCTCAACCCAAGTCTTCAACATCTGCTACAGAAAACTCTTTTACCTCAAGAGTTAGATAAAGAAGAAATATACTTCTCTGCAACTTGTCATATACCAAGTAGCTCTGTATTGACACTCCAAGAATTCTTTGAGGGAACATATAAGCTGCCTGCTTAAAAGCTTCAACTAACTCATACACATATGAGTGCTTTTGTTTCTCTCAATGCAATTCTTTGTCAAATCTACTAAATCATGACCAAGTGTAATGCAAAACAAGAAACTGCTTCTTCTTTAAACAAGATGTTCTCGTAGACTTGTCTTTGGATGTAGAGGATAAAATAGGAAAAGTATATGGAAACTATGAGAGAAAAGGAAGTCTTACTTTTCTTTTGGAAATGATGGACTTTCTTCTTCTGCATCTTTCTTCCACCTGATGATGTCAACATCTTCAAACTTCTCTTCCATACCTTTTGTTCTCTTCATCTTGAAGTAGCAAACACTCTTGATTTCTTCGAATGAACTTTTCTCTTCCTCTAATGCTAAGAGTAAGAGATAAAACAAACATGGTATATAAATGGAAGTGAATATAGAATCATGTTTTATCATCTCCTCATATCTCTGAATAAAAATTCTGCTTCAAATGTCTGAAACGACTATTCACCAATCGTTGTCTGAATGATGAATTGCCCTTCTAGAGTTACCTTCTCTAGATACATTTGTACCTTGATATCCAACCAACTTACAACAAAAAATTGGCTGAAAACAAAACTCATCTCATCTCTGTGCTTGTCTTCTTAGATGAACTTTCTTGCCATGAAAGAGATTTCTCAAAAACTCTCTAGAAAAACCTCTAGATATCTGTTTCGATGTATCCTTTAACTTTCAAATGATGAAAGCGTATAAAAGCAATCCTTGAATTTCTTCAAATCTCTTCATAACTGCTCTTCTAAGATATGACCTGCAAATGATAATCTGATAGTAGAAACTGATACCTGTGATTTGATGTTGATCTGATTTCTTCATCTTCTCTAAACCATTGTTCTTCCTTGAATTTGAAGTAGTCTTCTCTTCATCAAGTCTGGGTCTTCAAACAATACTTTTGTAAAGTATTTGCATACTCTTCCAAAAATATTCGGCTGCTAACAGATCATCAACTTCATACTCCACACTGATGAATACACATGTAACTGAATTGTCTAATTCTCAAATCTCTACTCATCTAGATTAAGTGTGTATGTCAAATGTCAAATGTTAGAAGATGCTTTTAAATTATATGTTGTAAATCTGGAATTCTAGGAACCTGGGATTATGAATGAGCCTTAATGCATTGATGCCAAAGATCTAAAGTTCTGTAACCAAAACCTTAGTGCTCTGATACCAAATGTTGGAAGTGAGGTAGGCCCTTAGGCTCATGTCACAGGTCCATGGTTCCATAGTTCCATTCATGTACAACATTAATTCTAGCAATCTTCCATATTGACAAAACATGAACATACCACAACTTAATCATATAGATGATGAGTTAAAGATAGAGAAAGAATAGACGTCATGTGTAAGGTGTTACGTAAGCCATCGCTTACTCATAGTATCATATATACCAATGTTCAATGTACAATGTGGGAGCAAAATTGTCAACCATTCTGTGTGATGAGAAATAGATGAATGAGTGAATGTACAATGTAACAAACATATTCAGATGTATGGGCAGTAATCTGAATATACATGAGATGTGTGACCTAATAGGTTATAGAAGAGTGAATATGAGTGACTGAATGAGGAAGGATCAATGTGAAACTGATGGTCAACAAACCTACATCTAAACTTAGGCTATGGAAGACCCTAAGTTAGATACGTGTGTGAAAAGATCACATACTTATAAAGTTGCATAGAATGCTAACAAGATTGTTACCGGAAATCCTCAAACTCATGTGAACACACCTTCTCAAACACCTCATAAAAATATGCATAAAGCATATAAGTACCGATTCTCTTGTACCTATGCCGAATAGGACTCCTCCTGATATGAACGCCACGGCTTCCATAAACTTTAAGTAGTACCTGTGTGCATAAAGAGAATATGTACCTGAATACTTAACATAAGATGTGAATCTTATGTTAATCTCCATCTAATGTCTTTGAAGTAGCCCGACATCTTCTTGTAGAAGACAATCTTCAACCTAATATCTTCCTGTAGAAGATAATCTTCAAAATCATGTAGATGGTCCCATCCAATGTCTTTGAAGTAGCCAGACATCTTCTTGTAGAAGATAATCTTCAACCTAACATCTTCTTGTAGAAGATGATCTTCAAATACATCATGTAGATGGGCGATCCTCACCATCAAGCTGCTAATAATCAAGTCTTCTTGCCATGAACAAGAGATGACCTCCTCTCCATGAGCTAGAGTGTGAGCACACCCTTCATCTTCCCCAAGAAGAATCACCAAGAAGAAGTCCATAGCTGCTCCTCAACATGCTTCAAGTTAGCACCATGGCTGCCCCATGTGCTAGAAGAAACACCACCTCTACTGAGGTCCAAGCTCTAGAAAGCTTGTGTTGATCCTAGGTGAAGGATGCATAGAAGTGACCCCAAGCACTTCTTATATAGTCTTTGTTGTCCTTGAAAAGCTATACCAAAAGCTCATAAAAACTACGATCGCTATGCGAAAACGTATCAAGAAAAATAAAACTCCGTCGTCCGTCCTTCATTGTTCGCTATTTTAATTAAAGCAAAAAGCATATCTAAAATTAGCGAAGGTGTTGCGTGCTGTTCACGGGACTTGAACCCTCGTGGGTTCTTTGGAAGCCATATGCTCTATCCACATGCCCACGCTGTTGTGTTGTACCAAGTACTAAACCCGTAGCTATAATTCCTGTAACCGCCCGTAGATTTTGAAGAGCAACTTGTATAATGTATACAAGGAGTTGGATGCTAGACCATTTTGTCATTGGGACATTGTTTTCCAACAATTACCGTAGGTTTATCCACATGTACGCGATCATAGCTAGACCCCTTTATGCCTTGTTGTCTAATTTTGAGTGGAACGATGAATGCGAGAACTCTTTCAATGAACTGAAGAAACGTTTGTGCACAACACCAATACTGACCACTCCTGATTGGAATAAGCCATTCCATGTCCATGTGGATGCATCCAATCATACCATAGGATGTGTGCTAGCACAACCCACAGGTGAAGGGAATTTAGATTTGCCCATAGCATATGCTAGTAGACAACTAAACCCAGCCGAAAGAAATTATACCACAACCGAGCGAGAAGGGTTAGACATGGTATATGCTGTGAAGAAGTTTAGACACTATTTATTGGCCAACAAGTTCAAGTTTTTCACTGATCATCAAGCTTTGTTATACTTGGTCAATAAACCTTGCAATACTGGACGCTTAGTAAGATGGTTCCTCTTACTAATGGAGTATGACTTTGAAGTTGTTGTCAGGAAAGGTAAAACCCACCTTCGGGCACACCACCTTTCTTGCATCACTTCAGGAGAGTCACCACAAGGAGTGTCTGATGAATTACCCGATGCTTATCTGTTCAATTTAGAAGTTGTTCCTAAATGGGCAAATAAGTTGGTACCAGTCCTAACCTTCGGCCCTGCAAATAAGAATGTGAAAACATCACAAGAAGAAATTGTAAAATCACAAAAATATCACATATTAGCAGGAAGCATGTACAAACAAGATACTGAGGGTGTATTAGCTTGTTGTGTTGCGGACGATGAACATAGTAGTTGGTTGCAACAAGCCCATGAAGGAATGCTAGGAAATCACTTTTCTAAACAACGAACATTGCAGAATTTGAAACGTTTAGGAGTGTATTGGCCTAGCATGGACAAAGAAATACATGAGTGGATCAAGAGTTGTCCAATGTGCAGAGAGAGACCACCAGTGGAGCATGCGACCCTTTATCAAGTATCATTAATTCCAGATTGGAGTGCTCCATTGGTAGAGTTTATGAGATCGGGGAGATTACCCAAAGAGGCTAGTCTAGCAAGAAGACGAAACATGGAGCAAGAAGCTCAAGGCTATGCCTTAGTAGGAGACAAATTATACCGAAGAGGCAAAGATGGTTACTTAAGACTGTGCGTTCATGAATCAGACTATTTAAAGGTCTTAGAGACTGCACACAGTGGTGTTGCAGGTGGACACTTCGGTCCTGATCGAGTAATCAAGACCATTCTATTCTCAAGACTTTGGTGGCCCACTCTTCATATGGATGCACATACCTATGTGAAGAAATGTGACACATGCCAACGTGCACAATATCCAGTTAGAAAAGATGAGATGCCTTTGAGGCCAATGATGGGAGGGCGTGCATTTTCGAAGTGGGGCATAGACTTCATAGGTCCTATTAACCCCCCAGCTAGAAACTCCCATGCAGAGTATATTATTGTAGCCACAGATTACCTTACAAAGTGGGTAGAAGTCAAAGCCACCACAAAGAATGATGCTCAGATAACGACTAAGTTCTTATTCGAGAATGTGTTCATGGGATATGGGCTACCAATAGAGTTAGTGAGCGATAGAGGCACACACTTCTTGAATGAGGTCATTGAAAATCTCCTCCAAGAATTCTTGGTGATACATAAAAAGTCTGCACCTTATCACCCACAAGCTAACGGACAAGCCGAGAGCACCAATAAGATCCTCTGTAAAGTATTGACAAAACTGGTAAATAATAAACGCTCTGATTGGGACAAACAACTTCATCATGCTGTTTGGGCTTATCGAGTTGCCTACAAAACGGTACTCAACACCAACCCATTTCAGATGGTCTTCGGACAGAATGTTGTGCTACCATTAGATTTCTTAATCCCTGCCTTAAAAGTAGCACAAGAGTATGAGTGGAATGGACATGAATTGTCCTCTAGGATCTTTGATCTAGAACGCTTAGGTGAGACAAGGCTACGCGCGGCAGCAGGCATCTATGCTGCAAAGAAAAGGCAAAAGGCATACTTTGATGCACACATCAAGGATAAGGGATTGAAAGAGGGAGATCTAGTGTTGGTTTATACACTAAAACAACATGCCCGTAAGTTGGAAAAAAGAGGATATGGACCCATGATCATTAATAGAATTTCCACTAGTGGTGCAGTTCAGTTGGCCACTCTAGAAGGTGATATCTTGCCAAACTATATTAGTGGTTGTAGAGTCAAGCTATATCAAGAACCTCTTACTGAGGATATGCTTACGAGACTCAACACTGCTAAGAAGCGAAAAGAAGAGGAGTTAAGGGTGAGGGAAGAAGCACAAGCAGAGGCTAGAGAGCGCATAAGGTGAAATAAGTTAAGGCGACTATGCCTAGATGTCAACTCAAAAGCTCCAAAATATCACATGGATATGTGCCAAAAATTAGGCATTGCGACTTCTCAAGTCATTGACCGACGTCCATTCGTGACCATAGAGATAGGACAAGGAAAGGGTGCAAGGACTGTGAAAGCATTGATTGACTCAGGGGCAGCAAGTAGTGCAGTTAGACTTTCCTACTGTCAAGACTTGCAGTTGAACATCAATCCCATAGAAGCTTATCTCATAGGATTGGGAGGTGTGGAAACCCCTTGTCTGGGCGAGGTGGAACTTCCCATCTACCTTCAAGTTGTTCCAATGAAAGTCAAAGTGCTAGTGTGTCAAGATGAGAACCTCACAGAACCACTTGTCTTAGGACAAGATTGGATTTATGACAATGCAGTCAACTTGAACCTAAGAAGTCAACTTCTTCAAGTTTGGGTCCAGGGACAATGCTTTACATTAGAACTAGAAAATGGCATGCTCACAAATCTAGAGGAAGACGCCTGAAGTAATCTCTACAGTGCCAAATGTTGTTCTAAAATGGACCCCAATAAGGAGGATTACATCATTTCGAGATCCAATGGATACCTCCACCAAAGTCGACATCAACCACTACAAGTAACATCAAAAGCCTCGACGAGCGACAACCATGTGCTTCTTGCACAACCTTGTCTTTTGCACCATTCAGGGCATGCACTTCCAAAGTATGCATTGATATAGGGCCCTATTACATGGCCGTGCATAGACACATTTGAGAATCCCAGGCACAAGAGCACATGGACACAGGTCAACTAGTTTTACTGATACTAACGTCTATCTTCTTGTTTTGTGACATTGTTCCTCCAAAAAAAAAAAAAAAAAAGAAGAAGAAAAGCGGGAGAGAGCTTGTTCCCAGGTTTGGCTTATGAAACATGAATGAGTCATGCTTAGTTGAAGGTGGAATTGTTGATTACTAGGCATTTATCAATTTGGATAGAAGTGTGTCTCGGCTAGTAGACGATATTATTGCTACCTTATCTGGTAGATGGCAAGCATTTGGCATGAACATGGCATTTACAACTATGATTTTCTCTTACCATGGTAGGAATGAAGAGCTTGAAGGTCCGCAACTTGAGTGATGCTTAACTACTTCATGTACGAGAGCATCCAAGGAGAAATCTGCAAAGGGTAGTTCTGGAGGAGAAGACTCTTGCGTATGGTGAGCTAAAGAGAATATGTGAAACTCAACTTGGTGTAGTTACCCAATGTTGTTTGCCAAGGAATATAAAGAAACTCAATTCTCAGTATTTGCAAAATGTTGCTTTGAAAAGAGGAGAGAGGATCAACCACTCAAAAGATCTCATGAGTGGACCATCAACATGGACATTCATCAACAATGTTCCATCCCAAAGGCCGAGTGTACAACACGAAGAGATGAACATCGATCGACCTTCTCCATGGTAAGTATCTTTACTCTGGAAACACCATAACCATGATAGCTTAGGAAACCTCTTCGTTGGCATACCCTTGAGTACTTAGCTCAAGACCCCAATTTTTGCACCATACTTCTTCCGATGCATTTTCCACGTAAGCATGCATAGGGCTACATTACAAGGCCGTGCACAAAGACACATATTTTCCTCAACCCATGCACGAACACACTTACCCATCATTCATTATGGGTTATGATTAGTTGGCATGACTGCTCTCAACATCATCTTTGGAAGAGCTAGCGGATGTCATGGGAACAACATCCATATCTCGGAAGCAAATTGAAGCCAGTAGTTGCTCCAAATCAATCTTGACAACCTCTTTTGAGCAACTTGCAGTTTTGAAAGATCACAACGACACATTCTTGCTGGAATCCAAGGAACAAGCTCATACAAAGGATGGACACCACCTCTCAAAGCACTACATGGAAAAACCCTTACAACAAGGGTCTGTCAGGGACGACAGACTCGAGAGGGGGGGGAGTGTTGGAACTCAAGGTCAAGCATAAAACATGGAAGCACATCAAAGAAGTGGACATAGAAGAAGAGGGAGCAAGTAGGGAGCTCCAAGAAGTGTATGTCAAATTTTCAGAAGAATCCCCTACAAAAATAGTGATTTTCATCACTAAAAACCATTGTAAATACCATTATCTATTTTATAACTCCATTTTTTTCAAGCCGAGGAGTCCTCAAGCTTGAGGAGTATTAGAAGTACCATCATACCAATTTTCATAATTTTTAGACTTTGTTTGAGCCCTCAAATCAGCCCTGGAACCTAATTTTTAACTAGGCCGGACACTAGGTCTGGACAAGGCCAAAACTAGTCAAAAAACTATAAAAAGAGCTAGAGAGCTCATAAAGAATAGAGCTTTTGTAAGAGAACTCTTTTGCAATCGAAGCTTTCCATTGTTCCTCTCTTTGATCTTACCTTGTGCGCGTGTGTGTGTATGTGTGTGCATGTTTGTGTGCTTTCACTCACGCACTTGTGCCTTCACTTGCTCGTGGTCTTCACACCGGTCCTCACGTCTCCGCGGATTGACAAGTAAAGGAGGTGGTGCTTACGCTTGAGCTACAATCACCTTCCAAACATTCGCTGAATCATTTTGACTCCCTTCGCAAGGTCGGGAAAATGGCCCGAACCTCCCCGTAGCAACAATGACCCAATTATTTCCTAGGTATTCATCAAACGAATACGCGATCCTTTGTCGACCAGAACCTGAAAGATCATCCCTCCAATTCTTAGTAGCCATTCTCAACCTACAGAAATGCACCTATGGAATATCACGTCCCTTCTACTCTGCCATAGACTTAGCCGCCCAAGATCCAGTAAATTTTGCGTCCTATTTCTTCCACCGCATTCACAAAGAATGCGTAGCAATCATCAAACAAGTAAACAAGGGAGGAATGCCAAGATCGAGACTCCTTCATATCGTATCATTCCTGTTTCCAGCCATCCTTGCAGCACAACCACCACCTAGAGGCCTGGTCCTACGACATGAAGAATTTGTGCAATTATGGGACGATGATGAAGAAGATGAAGAGGAGCTAAACCAACTCTTCCGCCGGAAGAGAATCAGAATCAGTTCTTCTGAGAGTGAAGCATAGGGATCAGCCGAAGCAAACAAAGATGATGACAAGGAAGAAGAAAAGCATGACGAAGAAACCTTCCACGACACCGCCACATCGATGCAGCATGAATCCTCCGTGCAGTCATCTTCACAAGGGCAACAAGAACAGGAGGATCACACAAAAACTGACACAAGCTCGTCAGAAGAGGCATCACAACAACAATCGGAGCCGGAAAAACAAACAGATGAAGAACATGTAGCTAAGGATATTTTCGACGAACTGCTCAGAGCAGTAGAATCCACCATTGTTGAGACCGCCGACACTGCCCAACAAAACGTAGATAAGGTAACGCAATCTCATACTGTCCTTCCCACTCCCCCACCGGAGCCGCCACTCGACCCCATTATCCCTATCCAACCCATCCAACCCAACGAACCCACTGACTCTTCATCCTCATCCCCCAACTACTCTCCACCGAACTCCCAGCAACTACTCACCGCCTCCTCATCCCAACCACGACCTCAGCTGCCACTTCCTTCAATCCCTACAATCTCTGAACTTGCAAACATGGGCCAATTGTTAATTCAATTATCATAGCAATTGCCAATCCAAATGAGAGAAGTCACCGATAATATTCGGAATGAGTTACAACACAAGGTGGGCATCCTAGAAGCAGATATCACGCCTCTGCAAGAAGAAATAGATGCGGTCAAAGCAGAAAACCATCAACTGCATGCCCGAATTACCCATCTCCAAGCCCAGCTTGCAGAACAACAAACAATTGCCGATCAAAGAGATACCGCACTGGCACATCTCAACCAAAAGGACAAGTTACTAAGCAAAGCACAGGCCGAAATCAGTCAGTTGAAGATTGATCTAAAGGATAAAGAAGATGCCAGGGTAGCATTAGGTAATCTATTAGAAGAGACCAGAGTGCAACTCGATGAAGTGGTACAGAAAGGCCAAGAACAGCACGATCTGGCAATGAAGACAGCGGAAGAACTACAAAGATACAAAGATCAATTAGCAGACGTAAATAACATGCTCAAATGGTATTTGTCAAAAGAAACTCAAACACAGAAGGTAATAACAGATCTACGGAGAGAAAGGGACGCATACTCCAGAACGATACAGTTCCAGAATCAAGAGATCGAGAGACGGGAAAATCAATTGGACAATCAAAAAGAAAGAGTAAACAGTATGGAAAAGCAGGTTGCAGACATGAAAACATCCAGAGATGCGGCTTTATCCAACGAATTCTACCTACAAGAAGCTTTTCTGCAAACCCAAGTAGAGATTTCGCTCACCGAAGCCATAGCCTTAAGTTTTGTAAGAATAGATGCACAGTTAATAGAACCGGCCCACTCAAACAATTGTTAGAAACACTAAAGAAAAAGATCGCCCGCACCTTTAGATTAGCCAGAAATATGTACTTAGAAGGCATTATAGATGAGCAGTAGTTTTGTAAAACCTGCAGGTTCGAATCCACCGTGCGTGCCAGAGTGTTAGCGGCCGCCGGATTGGAAATGTATAACTGAAATCTTGTTTCACACGTTGTCAGAAAGTTTTCAACCTTTCTGTTGATGACCAGAGAAAATGAAACAAAAACTTTATTGGTGATCTCAAACCTTTTATATCACTGTTGATCAGTTGTTTTGGATTGATGTAACCACTTTTGAAAGTGTTTACAGGTATGAATAATGATGCAGAACATATGTTCATATTAGGGTTTCCCCTAATTTCACATTTAATGAGTTTTATGTTCATACATGCAAGATTCATGGGTATTTAACCCTAGGGTTTCATAAGTTCAAAGATTGTATGTTGCTAATGGTTAAACCAAAGGGTTTAGATGATTTATAATGAGTTAATGGTAGGGTTTCAGAAGGATTTTATGGGTTTCTGATGGGTTCCAAGTAGATTTTTCTAGGGTTTTACTATTTTTAAAGGGTTAAAATAGATGTTATTTAAAAACATTAATATATAAATTACATATTTATGTATTAAACATTAAACTATGTCATTAAAAATTACTTTAATTAAATATGTGTATTTAAATACTAAGGTTCTAATTA
This sequence comes from Ceratopteris richardii, assembly GCA_020310875.1. Taxonomy (NCBI): domain Eukaryota; kingdom Viridiplantae; phylum Streptophyta; class Polypodiopsida; order Polypodiales; family Pteridaceae; genus Ceratopteris; species Ceratopteris richardii. The sequence goes on along the minus strand of CM035441.1, from coordinate 2,123,717 downwards.
ATTAAACCCTTAAACTAAGCTTAAATTAAATGATTTATTTAAATAAGAAATGTAGGCTAATTAGATTAAAATGATTAATTAAATGGATAAATAACTAGTGGACTATATGAGTGCTAGGAAAAAGAATGGCTTATATAAGTTGTGTAACTAAAGAGACTTAAGGAGTGGTCTCAATAGAAGATGCACTTAAAGTGAAAAAAGTTGGTTAAGAGAAAGAGTGGAGAGAATTAGTGAAGATGAAAAGAGAGGAGTAGAAATTAAGTGTAATTAAAGTAGAAAAGTTAAACTGGAAAGTGTGGTGAAAGTAAGGAGATTAAAGTGTGGTTGTAGATTAAAAGTTAAAACTAAAAAGAGTGGTATTGAAATGACTTGTGTATGTATTTAAATGAGTGTTGAGCTCAAGTTTCTCTTAATGTTTCTTTGCAGGTACTTTCTCCTACTCTTTACTTTCTTCTGTTTTTCCTTCTTTCTCAATAGACCCTCCTCGTGCTCGGGATATTAAGCCATCGTGTACTGCTGTGTATGATGATCTTGATGTGCCCATGCTACTACATGAATGTTGATTGTCCGGCTGGAAGCATGCCCATGCCTATTCCATGGCTTGGTCTGGGTCCCTGCAACATTGTATGATGTGATGTGATGTGTGTGTGTGTGATGTGTCTATGTGCGCGTGTATGAGGTGTGTGTGTGTATGTGCGTGTGTATGAGGTGTGTGTGTGTGATGTGATGTGTGTGTGTATGTAATGTGTGTATGTGCGCGTGTATGAGGTGTGTGTGCGTGTATGAGGTGTGTGTGTGTGATGTGATGTGTGTGCGTATGTGATGTGTGTATGTGCGCGTGTATGAGGTGTGTGTGTGTGTATGTGATGTGTGCATGTGCGCGTGTATGATGTGATGTGTGTGTGTATGTGATGTGTGTGTGTATGTGATGTGTGTATGTGCGCGTGTATGAGGTGTGTGTGTGTGATGTGATGTGATGTGATGTGTGTGTGTATGTAATGTGTGTATGTGCGCGTGTATGAGGTGTGTGTGCGTGTATGATGTGATGTGTGTGAGAGAGAGAGGTTCCCTCCCCCCCTGCAGAGCTGCGCGTGACAACACACACACAGAGAGAGAGAGAGAGAGAGAGAGAGAGAGAGAGAGAGAGAGAGAGAGAGAGAGAGAGAGGGAGAGAGAGGGAGAGAGAGAGAGAGAGAGAGAGAGAGAGAGAGAGAGAGAGAGAGAGAGAGAGAGAGAGAGAGAGAGAGAGAGAGAGGTTTCCTCCCCCCCTGCAGAGCTGCGCACGGCAGCACGCACACACACAGAGAGAGAGAGAGAGAGAGAGAGAGAGAGAGAGAGAGAGAGAGAGAGAGAGAGAGAGAGAGAGAGAGAGAGAGAGAGAGAGAGAGAGAGGTTCCCTCCCCCCCTGTAGAGCTGCGCGCGGCAGCACGCAAAGAGAGAGAGAGAGAGAGAGAGAGAGAGAGAGAGAGAGAGAGAGAGAGAGAGAGAGAGAGAGAGAGAGAGAGAGAGAGAGAGAGAGAGAGAGAGAGAGAGAGAGAGAGAGAGAGAGAGAGAGAGAGAGAGAGAGAGAGAGAGAGAGAGAGAGAGGTTCCCTCCCCCCCCCTGCAAAGCTGCGCGCGGCAGCATGCAAAGAGAGAGAGAGAGAGAGAGAGAGAGAGAGAGAGAGAGAGAGAGAGAGAGAGAGAGAGAGAGAGAGAGAGAGAGAGAGAGAGAGAGAGAGAGAGAGAGAGAGAGAGAGAGAGAGAGAGAGAGAGAGAGAGAGAGAGAGAGAGAGAGAGAGAGAGAGAGAGAACGCAGAAAGAGAGAGAGATCGGCAGGGAGAGAGAGAGAGAGAGAGAGAGAGAGAGAGAGAGAGAGAGAGAGAGAGAGAGAGAGAGAGAGAGAGAGAGAGAGAGAGAGAGAGAGAGAGAGAGAGAGAGAGAGAGAGAGAGAGAGAGAGAACGTAGAAAGAGAGAGAGATCGGCAGGGATAGAGAGAGAGAGTGTGTGAAAGAGAGAGAGAAAAAGAAAGAGAGAGTCATGTTAGGTTAATGTTAATTAGATTCAATTTAATTTAAGATTGTATTATTTATGAGATACATTAGCATGGGTAAGAATGAATATTAACTTATGAATAAAGGTGTTAATGAATAAGTTAACATAACTATAATCATGAGAAGTGTATTAACATAATTATTTGAGTATATATATTTAAGGTAGATGCATGAGAGTATATGCACAAGTGTTAGCATGCATATTAATATAATGACAAGTGTGTGTTAGTATATGAAAGTATGCATATATTTTTATGTCAGTGAGTATGTGCATGCATATGAGAGTGATGTGAGATGTATGTATGCATAAGTTAAAAGATGTATATGTAACTTAGTAAGTATGTATCTTAGCATGAGTATGAACGCATGTTAGATGCATTTGTATGTTTTAAGTTAGCATGTTAGTGCTTAAGTTAATGAATGTATCTACATATAAGAGTTAATATGAGCCTGCATTAGCCTATGCTAGTTTAAGAGTGTGTGTTTAGATGTAAGTACATGGGTTCTTTTAAGCATAAGTGTGTTTATATTTGCATAATGTTATCATGTCAACATGTTAGTATGTCTAAGTTAAATGTTAGCATGTGTATGAATGTATGTTAGCATGCATGAGCATGTGTATGCTTTAATGTATGTGACTAACATCTTTTAAGTTCTTATTGATTTTTTGTAATATTACTAATCCCTAATGTTTCTTTGCAGAAACCATTGCGAAGTGTCAAGGAGTGCTGATAAAGAAACATTGACGATTGAAGTGCAGTGAAGTGAGAAAATTACAAAGAAGATTTTGAAAAAACAAGCATACAAGATTTCACGATTTCAAACTTACTATTATTAAGTTGTATAGGATTAGAAGATTATAGTAGCACTGAATATATGCCTTTGTATAGGCTGAAATAGTTTGATATTGACATTCTTCATATTGTTTTTCTGCAACTTAATTGAGATCTTTATTTTTCATTCGTATGTCGAAAGAAATAGGAACTACAAGTAGTTCTAAAAACGATTCTGATATTAATCACAAATTAGAACACTTAATTGTAGGAACATTGCTTCCATCTCCAATTGAGAATTCATATAATAACAAAAATATAGAACCTGAAATTATTAAAGATAAAATAGTTAACGAGACTTTATGCACATTAGAATACGATCGTCTTGTTTCTCGACTGTTACCGTTATTTACTATAGTTTTGCCAGAACCGGAGGACAACGAAGATTTATTCCCACCTAAATTAGTTCGAAAACCGAGCTCAGATCGAATTGAAACTGAAGAAAATGACATGGTTAAAGATCAAATTACCGATGAGAACTTAGTTTCACCTTATCAAGTAGAAGCTATAGAAAGATATAGAGAAGCTCGTCCTTACGGCTCTTAGTCTGAGTACAGTAATATTGAAAACACTGAACAAGCAACCGAAGGCCTTAGGCATACGTAAAAGCACCCGGCGTGCAGTCACACGGTTAGGTTAGCGTGATTCTCTTAGATGAATGTCAGCCTACCTTCACACCCCTCTACGACAACTTTGGTGAACCCGACGTGAAGCGTGACGATCGTGTGCCTTGGACTTACGTTTACTTTTAACTAGAATTTTTAATTTCATTTTTTCTTGAATGCAGGGAACTTGAAGATTGAAGTAGTGACAAAACGTGAAGAGTTTGCTATCTCCTGTTTTCCCTTGGTGAGCATCTCCACGAGAAGAAGGATTTCCAACTGGTGGAGTTTCGTCACATCAAACCCCCCTCCCTCAACATTCAAGAGAATCAAGATAAATTTTGTGTTTTAGATTGTTTTAACGTTTACTTTTGAACCTCTTCAGCAAAGATATCATCAAGTAAGGTGTTTTATTTTAAGTTCTTTAGTTTTAGTTTATACACATCACTTTAAAAGAAAAGTTTTTTTCATCTGCACTTAGGATCCAAGCACTTTCATATTCGCATTTAAAGAGTATTTGAATTTTTCTTTTGTATTTAGAAAATATAAATTTTACTTAAAGCATTTAAATATCTGCATTTTAGGAAAAGCTATTATATTTTGAATCATCAAAAAGAAAAACATTTTAAATTTTGAAAAAGAAAGATTGTTTGCTTTATTTTCATTGCATAAAGAAGAAAGCTTTTAGCATAAAAATAGATTAAATTTAGGTTACTTTTGATTTATAGTTAATGCTTTAATTTTCCCAAACAAATTGTTTTAAAAAGAAAATTAATATTAAACTAAAGGACTTAAATTAAGAACATTTATAAAAACTACTTTATTAGGGTTTTGAATATAAGAGATAAATTTAGGTTTTTGAAATCAAAATTATTAGCAAAGCCTAGGACTAGGGTAAAGCCATCCCTGGCTTTATCAACTAGTGATAGATTTAGGCAATTTAGAGAGCAATTAGATCCAGCTATTAGGGAACTTCTTCTCTATTCGAAACGTTATCAAGAACGCAAAATGGAGGAGATGTTTAGGAACATGATGATAGAAAAGCAAGGGACACGTACAGTTCAAGCTATTCTAAAAGAGAAAGGAAAATTTACTGGATTGAACATTACGGAATACTTGGATGCATTTGAGGAGCAAGTGCAAATCCAGGGATTGCCTGAAGATGTGCTAGTTAAATACTTTAGTCATGTTGTTTCTAGTTCAATCCTAGAATCTATACAAGAGCATGCTGAAAAAACATGGGAGGAATTTAGAAAGGAACTTCATAAAATGTTCTACCTCGAGGATTTTAGCCAGCACAGTAGGGAAGGATTTCTGCGTTGGTTAAACACTGTTAAGAGCAATGAGTCTTTAACTCATCTTCATGGTGAGTTTATGAGACGTCTGGCTCAACTTCCTGAAGATGACAGAAATGCTATTAATCCAGATGTGATTATATATTTTCTTAAGATGCTTACTCCTGAGGATAGGGCTGAAATTGAAAGACGAATAGAGGAGCCAGGAAAAAGGTATGGGCTAACTAATGACTGGGAGAAAGTCAAAAAGAGATAGAGGTTGTTGCTCAAATGAAGCAAAGACAAACGCTTTTGTATGCTAAATCTGATGCTTCTCAGCCTAGAGAGATTCCTACTACAAGGCAAGTTGACATGCCAATGCCTGCTACTACGGCTACGGCTAATAGTTCAGCTGCCACTAAAGCTCCCATAGAATTTCAATTGGATATTCTATGTAAACAGATGGAAAATGTTATGAACATGCAAGCATCTCTTTCAAAAGAAGTTGCCAATTTGAATAAACAAGTTTTAAATACCCATGAATCTTGCATGTATGAACATAAAACTCATTAAATGTGAAATTAGGGGAAACCCTAATATGAACATATGTTCTGCATCATTATTCATACCTGTAAACACTTTCAAAAGTGGTTACATCAATCCAAAACAACTGATCAACAGTGATATAAAAGGTTTGAGATCACCAATAAAGTTTTTGTTTCATTTTCTCTGGTCATCAACGGAAAGGTTGAAAACTTTTCGACATTCGCCCCGACCAATCCTGCACATCATCCTCGATGGGCCAACCTGCAGATCAGAAAACGCAATATCAAATTCTTTTGAAAATAATTCATGACTCAAATTTAGATTGCCTAAAAAACATGCTTCTAGTACATCTTCTGATAGCTAAGAAAACTTATAAAATTATGTAAACTTGAATTTAAACTTTTTCGTTCAATGCATAAATTGGAAACAGGTTTTAGAAGGAAACTATAGAAGTCATTCAAATAGTGTTTGTACTAACTCTTCTATTAACTCTGTTCATAAGCAAAGCATATGTTATATAAGCCTTCTATCCTCATCTCCTAGCCACTTGCCATTAAGATACAAAAAAAACCAATTCGCCTCTAGCATACATCCGCCTTATATAGCCCGCTTTTCAATTCAGAAGTGATTTCAAGACCACAACTGATTTATTGAAATGATTTGATTTTTCTTTCATTTCTTTTTTCATCATAATTTTTCTTTTTGTCATTTTTCCTTTTTTTTTCATATGCAGCAACCATTAATGTATTGCTTTCAATTTTTCTTCGCAACTTTTTTGATGAAGGGGAAAGGCTTAACCCCTAATCAGAGCAAAGGATCTAGAGGTAAGCTAAAGCAGGAACTAGGATCTCTTTAGCTAAATGGGTCAGATTTAAGAAAGCTTACCTATATAAAACAAGCCTACTTTTACTAGGAGTTGCAAGTTAAGGGTTCCTTCAACTATTCATATGACAGCCATAGGTCTCTAATCCCTATCTTCTCTTCAAGCACATCCCTACTTCAGCATAAATTCTACTTTTCATAAGTTTAAGAGGTTTCTTAACCTATCTGAAGAATGTACACAACTAATTATGATAATGCATCAATCAAAAATCATATTAATAACTAGAAAATGAAAAGTTTAGAACTTTTTCACCAGATCATTTTTATTCTTCTTCTTCGTTGTCCTCCAAGAAATCTTCGTCCAATTCAAATTTACTGCTTTCTCTTCTCCTAAAGAGCTTGATTCTTTTTCCTGCAATCAAATTCTTTAACATGGAATCATCAATTTCACGTAATTTATATGTACCTGTTTCATAAACTGAAACAACAACATAAGGTCCGAACCAACGTTTAGTTAGTTTCTGTCGTGCATCGTATTGAGTATCAAACGTACTATCATATACAAGCACCCAGTCACCACTCTCTATTGGTTGCGGTCTTAGTCTATGTTTCTTATCAAAATACAATTTATTTTTCAACCTAGATGTTTTTAATTTTTTTATTGCTTCTTTAAGATTTTCATTTCCTTGTTTTAATTGTTTAATTCTAAATGCTAATAAGTCCTCTCTTGAAATGTTATCTTTCCAACCTAAATTCATCCAATTAATTATCTGAGTATGAATGGGAAATAATGGTTTCTGACAGTACATGAGTTCAACCAGCATAAAACCAGTTGTTCTTGTGTACGTCATGCGATCAGCCCAAAGAGCAAATGGGAGATATTTTGGCCATTGACCAATATCTCCATGGCAAGCTTTAGAAATAGCCTTCACTATGGAAGGATGTCCTCGTTCAATTTTACCATTTGCTTCTGAGTTATAGGCAGTCGTAAGAGACAATCGAATTCCATGTTGTGCAAAGAATTCTCTCGCTTCTCTCGCATCTAATTCTCCTCTATCCGCTACTACTTTTTCTATATATCCAAATCTAAATAAAACTTCCTTCCAAAAGGAATACGCATACATTATAAGTAGTATTGGAACGAAGCGCTCTACCTTCGACGTGGTTTGTCAAGTCCTCTCGTGCAAGAACAATATATCTCATACCATCATTGCTTTTAGGAACAAAACCAGGATTAATGAATTTAATATAGGCTATCCATCGTAACATAGCTATATCAAGAGATGAACAATTAGCTATTAAACCTATTAATGGAAGACAATCGGTTTCTACTATTACATTAGCTCCTATAAAGTATTCTTTATCTGTTTTTAAAGCTGTAATTAATCCCCATAGTTCTCTCTTAATTTGCGGGTAATTCTTTTGAGTATCATGAAGAATCTTTGCTCCAAAGCGAACTGCGTACCTTTGCTCCTTTTCATCATCCTACCCAATGACCCAGCCTATACCAATAGGACTAGTGTCAACAGTTAGGATTACAGGCTTATTTCCTGCATAGTCAATACGTTTCAAAACTGGAGCATTGATAAGCAAATGCTTTAGACGCCTCATAGTTCTAGAATGCTCATCAGTCCAAAAGAATTTCTTCCTTTTTCTCAATAAATCATAAAGTGGATTCGCTACATGAGCAAAGTGAGGGATCCAGATGACATAGAAAACACATGCACCTAGGAATCTCCTTACTTCACTAACATTACGACATCTCTCAGAAATCTTACTAATGGCATCAACTTTTGTTGGATAGGTTCTACGACCATAATGGCCACATAAATTCCCAACTATTAGCACTTCATTAACACCAAAAGTTGATTTCTCTAGGGAGAAAGTTAGTCAAACCTCTTCAAATCTTTCAAATATCTTTTCACAATTTGAAATATGGCTGGAAACAAACTTTCTACAACCAGACGAATCTAAAATTTCATCCTTTTCTTTTTCCACACACCCTTTTATTGGAATGTCATCAATAAAAGGCATCGTCACTTTTGGGATAAAGTCATGTAGGACCAGATTCATAGCATTCATCATGTGTGCCACAGAATTCGTTGCTCCTTGTGGTAAAGTACACATACGTACTAACCCCAAAGGAGTCCTCATCGTGGTCACATCTCGACTCCCAATTGCTAATTGAAACTGATCGTACCCTGAATATAGGTCTCCCATTGAATAGATGGAGTGACCAGCAAATGCCTCGGCACAATGGGACCCGTTCCTACATTCCTAATAGTGACTTTATTCATAGGCTGCAAATCCTGAATAAAGCGTAGCTTCCCACTCTTTTTCGGTACCGTGAACCACCTATTAGAGTATGGAGTTGAGGATGGTTCCAAGATTCTCATGGCAATCTTCTCCTTTAACAGTCTCATTAGCTCAGGTAAATGAGCCTTTGGAACTAGAATCGGACGAAGATTCCAAGGAATATGTGGTACTGTGAAAATAATCATCGGAGCTACTAACTTTGGATCTGCACATCCTATCTCATGAGGGAATAAAGAAAAAGCTTTACCATGACAAACAATCATCTTGGAAAACTGCTCTTTTTCAATTTGAGAAAGAAATTCATCACCGAATTTAATACTTTTCTTACTCTCCTCAGTAAATATGTGACCTATCTTAGATCAATCTCTAAGAATAGGATCATTTGATACTTGACGAAGTAAGTCATGACTATCTTTGGGTAAGGGTTGAGCTACAAGCTTTATTTTCTTTTCTACAGTTTTGTATTTGGTTTCTATGTTAACTTCATGTTCTAGGATAAATTCACTAATAATCTCATACTCTTGAATAGAGTTAAGAATTATTATTTTTGATTCTAACCTTTCATAAGAAACACTTTCTAGCTCTTCTAATACAGTAGAACTTTTTGATAATTCAATTATACTCTCAATTTTCTCGTCACTTGAAATTAATCCAGTTTGTCTGAAATATTTTTCAGTTTGTTTTCTAAATGTTTTTGGAAGGTTTTCTTTAGTAATATAATGCAAACTAGTTGTAGGAGTACAAATTAGATAATTTTCAAATTTATGTTCACTGATAGGCGAGACATCAAAACAACGTCCACTATTGTCTCGCTCAATAGTGGAGTCTAACAGAAATTTTGATCATAATACGCTCCATATTCTCTTACAGCCAGTGGATCATCACAAACATGACTGATCGAGTCAATGGGATTTCTTCTAAAGCTCTTTCTATTTCTAGTATGGTTTGGGCAAATCGTCATAACTTGAAAAGAATCCATCCCTGATTTGGATCGAATTCTTGCATACGCTGATCCGTCATTCATTGCTTTTGTTTCCATCCTCATTTCAGCTATAAATGGTTGTCCAAGAATCACTTCATATGAACAATTATCTTAAACGAAGAAATGAAACTCTTCTCGAACACCACCTATCATAATAGGAACATTGGCACATGCACCTAATAAAATGCCAGAGCCATTGTCAGCTGTTCTCATCCTCCAGCCGTGCTCTTTATCGATAGACCATCTAAATTTATCAAAGAACTTCTTCGAAATAACGTTTATCTCTGACCCTGAGTCAATGAGAGCCAAAGCTAAACAAGAATCCTTTTCATCACCAATTCTAATCTTTACTTCTGGTGTGCCTCGTGCCTAGAAAGTAGAATTAAATTTACTCTCACTCGTTAACATTTCTTCATCAGGTTGTATGGGTCCTAGAAAATTTCTATTTACACTTCCTGTTGTAAATTCTTCATCATCCTCATAGTCGCTTTCACTCAATGTAACTGCATCATTCATAGCTAAGGTTTCCTCTGCCACGTCTTGCATGTCTTCATCTTGTGGCAAAGGAAAGCGTCTTCTTCTAATAAGTCGAATAAAATTGTCCTTGAACTCCGGTTTCGCTATGGAAAAGACTTGCTCAAGTGACATCGTTACTTGACTTTTTAGAAGAATGTCATTTAAAATCTCCCTAGCATCATTTTTCTTTTCGAGCTCGGAAATCATAATAGCACGTGGAGCTCTTCTACCCTTCTTCTTCCCTTTCTCTTCATTTTGCTTTTGATCTTCTTTATTGTCAGGTTTAGAGGTTTCTTTTTCCACTTTCTTTTGTTCTTCTTGGGGTTGAATATTTTCATCGATCGGCTTTTTTCCCTCCTTTATCATTTTCCTCTTCTCTTCTTGAGATAAATTTGATTCATCAAATTGAACTTTTTTGTCAGTTTTCTTTTCATCTTCTCTTGTTTGCCTCCTAGTTACCCTCCTATCACTTTCTTCTACATCATCCTGTTGATCTTCTCGTCTCTGTTTTTCCTCCACATTTGCAATGTGAGAAAAGATAGAGGATTGATCTACAGGAGATTTCCATGCGGTCTTGTACATTATCTCGTCTCTAGCTCGAACCAGTGCCTCTATTGAATATGGATTTTGGCTAGGCATTGGAGAAGACCTATTCTCGACCGGCTCTAGTCTTGCAGCCGAAGTACTAGCAGTTGCATCTGATACTGTTAAATTTTCATAAAGCTTTTTCATTCCTCCTTTGCCCCAATTGACGGATAAAGGAAGACGTGAACTAAAGTCACACAATCGTCTATCTATTTCCACAACTAATTGATTTGCCTTAGCACTTTTTAATTCTTCACAAACAAATGATAGGTGTTCTTGATCTTAAATTAAATGATTTATTTAAATAAGAAATGTAGGCTAATTAGATTAAAATGATTAATTAAATGGATAAATAACTAGTGGACTATATGAGTGCTAGGAAAAAGAATGGCTTATATAAGTTGTGTAACTAAAGAGATTTAAAGAGTGGTCTCAATAGAAGATGCACTTAAAGTGAAAAAAGTTGGTTAAGAGAAAGAGTGGAGAGAATTAGTGAAGATAAAAAGAGAGGAGTAGAAATTAAGTGTAATTAAAGTAGAGAAGTTAAACTTGAAAGTGTGGTGAAAGTAAGGAGATTAAAGTGTGGTTGTAGATTAAAAGTTAAAACTAAAAAGGGTGCTTTTGAAATGACTTGTGTATGTATTTAAATGAGTGTTGAGCTCAAGTTTCTCCTAATGTTTCTTTGTAGGTACTTTCTCCTACTCTTTACTTTCTTCAGTTTTTCCTTCTTTCTCAATAGACCCTCCTCGTGCTCGGGATATTAAGCCATCGTGTACTGCTGTGTATGATGATCTTGATGTGCCCATGCTACTACATGAATGTTGATTGTCCGGCTGGAAGCATGCCCATGCCTATTCCATGGCTTGGTCTGGGTCCCTGCAGCATTGTATGATGTGATGTGATGTGTGTGTGTGTGATGTGTGTATGTGCGTGTGTATGAGGTGTGTGTGTGTGTATGTGATGTGTGTATGTGCGCGTGTATGAGGTGTGTGTGTGTGATGTGATGTGTGTGTGTATGTAATGTGTGTATGTGCGCGTGTATGAGGTGTGTGTGCGTGTATGAGGTGTGTGTGTGTGATGTGATGTGTGTGTGTATGTGATGTGTGTATGTGCGCGTGTATGAGGTGTGTGTGTGTATGTGATGTGTGTATGTGCGCGTGTATGATGTGATGTGTGTGTGTATGTGATGTGTGTGTGTATGTGATGTGTGTATGTGCGCGTGTATGAGGTGTGTGTGTGTGTGATGTGATGTGTGTGTGTATGTAATGTGTGTATGTGCGCATGTATGAGGTGTTTGTGCATGTATGATGTGATGTGTGTGAGAGAGCGAGGTTCCCTCCCCCCCTGTAGAGCTGCGCGCGACAGCACTGTTGGAGCAGAACAATCATCAATAGTGATTCTATGAAGATCAAAGTGAGAAGACATATGGAAGAATGAAGATTACTTTCAGAGGAAGAAAATGGAATGAGAAATGTTTTTTTTTTTTTTTTTTTTTGTATATTACTCTTGTAAATAGTTCAATGTATTTTGAAAAAGGATGACGAGTTAGACTCGTATATATATCTACAGATACGTATTCATAAGTAGAGAGAGTGATATAGATCAGATAGAGAAGAATAGGTGAAGAAGTGATGAACATTGTATGTATCATCAACCATATGTGTGAAAAGTAATGAAGAAGAAAATTTAGTAGAATTCTGCGCGTCGATCTTCTCTCCCATTCTCCTTATGTGCTTAATCTTTTGAAGAATCTTTCTGCACGTATCTAAGTCCATAGCTAATCTATCTATGGCTAGAATTTGAGAGTTTAATTTCAATCAGGTTGTGAGAATTTTGCTTAGGAACATTCATATGTGAAAATGTTCTAAGAGTCGAGAAATCTGGCGCACATTTCATCTTCAAAGAAATGGTCAGTGCTCAGTCCACAGTGTAAAGTTTTACACAAATGAGAGCTTAAAATTTAAGTTGGAAGGTAAGCCATCTATGGCTAGAAGATCTTGATCAAACGGGTTCAGAGTTGGGAGAACCAATGCTAAGAAGTTGCAGGTGTCAAAGTCGCCATTGCAGAGAAGCACTTTCAGACATAGGTAAAGTGTTTCACACATTTCTCAGAGTGTACTTAATCTTTTTGAGAGATTTAACTTGGCAAAGTTGCGCAACCTTAAGGCGAAGTGTTGTGCAAAGTTTTATCAAAAACTTTACAGGATTGATTAGTCAATGAGTGACTAATCTACAGCAGACTTTTCAGAGAAGTTGAATTTTTCAGAACTTTCAATATTTCTGATAATTTGGTGAATGATCTCTAAGTTTGGTGGAGTCTAAGGTTAACCTTGATATAGAGGTGATCTAACTTCAAGGTTAATTTGTTCTTTTGGAGATTAACACTCTCCATCAGTGGTATCAGAGCAGGTTGTGTCAAAATTGAAGTGAAGAAGACTCCGACTATTGCAGAAATACAAAATTTTACATTTTGAAGGTGCAGAAGGGTAAAGATTGAAGAAAACTTGAAGGAAGACATACAAAGAGTATCAAAAGGATCAGAAGGAGCAACATTCGAAGTAAAGGTACACTTATTATCTGTAAAGGTTAAAGATTTGAAGCTACAGGTGAAGTAAAGATGGGAGATAGTCTCCAAATTGAAAAGTTGGATAGAGAGAACTATCCTGCATGGTCTATGAGGATGGAAGCTCACCTTATGAGCAAAGATCTGATAGGATACATCACAGGAGATGAAGAAAAGCCAGAATTCAGAGATCCTAGTGTTCCAACTAGGGAGGAGCTTGCAGACTTGAAGAATTGGATGAAGAAGGATGCTCAAGCAAGAAGCATCATCTACATGGCAGTCAATGACTATTTGCTTCCTCACATTAGAGGACTTGAGAGTGCTTGTGACATTTGGAATGCTTTGGAAGAGCATTTCCAAAATACAACCAAATCAAGGAAGGCTTCACTATGGGCAGAATTTACTACCTTCAAGAAGAAGGCCTCACAATCAATCTCTGATTATGTGACAAAAATGAAGGATATTGCAGACTCTTTAGGTGCAGTTGATGAAGATATTGAAGAAGACAAATTGGTAAGACAAATACTCACAGGGCTAAGAGGAGATGAGAAGTGGAAGCCTTTCATTTTATCTACAGAACTTTCATTAGATCATTTTACTCCTGATTTGAATCAATTGTTAGGTCATATGCTAACTTTTGAGAATGATGTCAAAGGAGATGTTGATAAGAGTGCAGGTCATGCAATGTATTCTAAAGACAAGAAGAAAGCCAACAAAGGGAAGCAACAATCAGGTGAAGAAGAAGGTACATCAAACCAAGCAAACTTCATAAGAGGAAGAGGAAATGGCAGAAGTAGAGGAAGAGGCAGAAACAACAAAGATAATGCAAGAGCTTGTTGGATATGTGGTAAGACCAATCATCTATCTCATGATTGTTGGCACAATAATCAAAACAATGGTAATTATCAGAACTTTAATCAAAGAGCAAGAGGTGGTAGATTTTAGAGAGGAAATTTCAGAGGTAGAGGTGGTAGGAATTCTTTTGGAAGAGGTGGAGGAAGAAGCTTCCAAAATCAATCCTATAATAACACCTACTACAACTATGCATCAGATCAAAAGGAGGATTCGACTCTCATTATGAATACATGTGAAACTTCACATGAGGACATGAGAGTGTTTTATATTGATTCAGGATGTAGTAATCATTTGAGTGGAAATATTGCTTTGATGACTGACCTAGATCACAATGCAATTAATCATACAGTGCAGACAGGTGATAATACAAAGCATAAGGTAAAGTCAATTGGTTCAGTCAAAGCTAAGGATGGGAGCACTCTTCTGAGTAAGGTACTCTATGTTCCCACAATTCCAAAGAATTTGATCAGTGTAGGTCAAATTGTGGAAAAAGTTTATGAGGTAAGGTTTACCAATGATGGAGTTTATGTGGAAGACCCTAGTCAAGGGTATAAACAAGTTATTGCAGGAAAGAAAGAAGGAAGGCTTTTCACATTGAAGGTACAAGGAAATGTTGGACATGCTATGTTCACATATGGAGAGCAAAAGGTGTCAGAGTTGGATCTTTGGCACAAAAGACTTGGACACTTTAATGAAAGAGGTATCAAAGAAATGATTAACAATGATTCAGTGCTTGGAATGCCTAACATTGCAGGTCAACACATGACATACAGATGTGAGGCATGTCAATTAGGTAAGGCTCATAAGCAATCCTATTCCAAGCATGGATTTATGTACTCAGAAAGACTTGAATTGGTGCATACAGATGTGTGGGGTCCTTCAAAGGACTTTAGTATAAATGGTTCAAGATATTATGTCATATATGTTGATGATGCTACCAGGTGGATCACAATTTATGTGATTAAGGAAAAGTCAGAAGTGTTTAATACATTTAAACACTATCATGCATATGCAGAAAGAATTACACGTCAAAAATTGAAGAGACTAAGGTCAGATGGAGGGGGAGAGTATTTTTCAAATGAGTTCAATGATTATTTGTGGAATGCAGGTATAAAGAGAGAAGTTACTTGCAGGTACTCTCCTCAACAAAATGGGGTAGCAGAAAGAAGAAATAGGACTCTTGTTGAGTTTGCAAGGTCCATGATGAAAGAGAAGAATTGCCCAAATTATTTGTGGGCTGAGGCTGTTAATACAGCTACATATTTGGTTAATAGATTGCCTTGTAAAGCTTTGCAGGGTATGACACCATATGAAGCTTGGTGGGGTAAGAAACCTACCTTGGATCATTGCAGAATATTTGGATGCTTGGCATATGCATATGTGCCATCTCAATTGAGGCATAAGTTGGAGCCTAAGGCAGAGAAGTATGTATTCATTGGTTATGATGATAAGCAAATGGGATACAGGTTGTGGAGTCCATCCACAAAGCAATTTATTGTATCCAAGGATGTTACATTTGATGAGCAAGGTACTTGGTATGCAGGTAAATATAATGTACATGCAGATGATGAAGAAGTAGTGGAACAAAGGAAAGGTAAAGCAAAGATTCAATTACTTGATGAAAGTGAGAGTAATGAAGTGCAGATTGAAGTTGAAGAGAGGCCAAGGTTTGATCCAGAATGTGATGAACCAGAGACCTCAAGAAGTGCAGAAGTTAGGAGATCATCTAGGCACAAATGGCAACCTACAAGGTATAGCTATGACACTTCATTCTTGACTACTAAAGATTATGCTTATTTGGTAAAAGCAGATGAAGACCCTTCTACATATGAAGAAGCCAAAGGGAAGAAGAATTGGGAAGATGCTATGCAAGAGGAGTATGATGCATTGATAGAGAATCAAACATGGGATTTGGTTCCTAAACCTAATAGTCAAAAGATTATTGGATGTAAGTGGGTTTACAAAACAAAGAGATTTGCAGATGGAAGTGTGTCTAGGTACAAAGCTAGACTTGTTGTGAAAGGGTATGCACAGACATATGGAGTGGACTATGATGAGACCTATAGTCCTGTGGCAAAGATGACAACCATCAGGACACTCATTGCAATTGCTGCTTGTAAAGGTTGGAAGTTGTCTCAATTAGATGTTAAAAATGCTTTCTTGAATGGTTACATTTCAGATGAAGTCTACATGGAGCAACCAGATGGGTTCAAAGATCAAGTGAGTCCAAATTATGTATGTAAGCTCAAGAGAGCTTTGTATGGGTTGAAGCAAGCCCCAAGGGCTTGGAATTATAGGCTTGTAAAATTCTTGAATGATCTTGGTTTTCAAGCATCAAAGGCAGATAGTAGCTTGCTAGTCAAAGCAAGTGAAGATGGGTTCATTTATGTGTGTATTTATGTTGATGACATAATACTTACAGGAACAGATGATAAGGGGATACAAATGATCAAAAAGCAGATGGAGAAAGAGTTCAAAATCAGTGATTTGGGGAACCTATCATTCTTCTTGGGAATGGAGATCTCTTATACTCAACATGGAGTATATGTGACCCAAGAAAGGTATCTTAAAAATTTGCTAACCAAGTTTAAAATGGAAGATTGCAGGGTTGCACCTACACCTTTGGAAGTGAACCATAAATTGTCTAGGTTTGGAGGAGAAGAGTTCAGAGATATGAAACTCTATCAAAGTTTGGTTGGTAGCTTGATTTATGCTACATTGACAAGGCCTGACTTATCATATGCAGTTGGTGTGCTTTCACAATTCATGCATTGTCCTAGAAAGAAACATTGGATTGCAGGACAAAGAGTACTTAGGTACATCAAGGGTACACTCAAAGAAGGGTTGTACTATGGGTTTACTTCAGATACAAGAATCAAGATATATAGTGATGCAGATTGGGCAGGTAATGTTGATGATAGAAGATCAACACATGGATACTTGTGCTATGTAGGAGACAAATTGATTTCATGGTGTTCCAAGAAGCAACATATAGTTGCTTTGTCATCTACAGAAGCAGAATATAAAGGTATGGTGGAAGCTGCAAAAGAGGTAATATGGCTAAAGACACTTTTGAAAGGGTTTGATGTGATTCAGAGTACTCCTATTATTTGTGGAGACAATATGAGTTCATTATACTTGGTAGCTAATCCTGTATTTCATGCTAGAACTAAGCATATTGAAATACAATATCATTTTCTGAGAGAGAAGGTCATTGAGAAAGAAATTGAAGTTATACACACCCCTACAAAAGATCAACTTGCAGATATGATGACTAAAAGTTTGGATGGACCTAAATTGCAGAGGTTTAAAGATATGGCAGGAATAAAGAAGATACAGGTAATCACAATTGAAGATTGAGGGGGAGCTGTTGGAGCAGAACAATCATCAATAGTGATTCTATGAAGATCAAAGTGAGAAGACATATGGAAGAATGAAGATTACTTTCAGAGGAAGAAAATGGAATCAGAAATGTTTTTTTTTTTTTTTTTTGTATATTACTCTTGTAAATAGTTCAATGTATTTTGAAAAAGGATGACGAGTTAGACTCGTATATATATCTACAGATACGTATTCATAAGTAGAGAGAGTGATATAGATCAGATAGAGAAGAATAGGTGAAGAAGTGATGAACATTGTATGTATCATCAACCATATGTGTGAAAAGTAATGAAGAAGAAAATTTAGTAGAATTCTGCGCGTCGATCTTCTCTCCCATTCTCCTTCTGTGCTTAATCTTTTGAAGAATCTTTCTGCACGTATCTAAGTCCATAGCTAATCTATCTATGGCTAGAATTTGAGAGTTTAATTTCAATCAGGTTGTGAGAATTTTGCTTAGGAACATTCATATGTGAAAATGTTCTAAGAGTCGAGAAATCTGGCGCACATTTCATCTTCAAAGAAATGGTCAGTGCTCAGTCCACAGTGTAAAGTTTTACACAAATGAGAGCTTAAAATTTAAGTTGGAAGGTAAGCCATCTATGGCTAGAAGATCTTGATCAAACGGGTTCAGAGTTGGGAGAACCAATGCTAAGAAGTTGCAGGTGTCAAAGTCGCCATTGCAGAGAAGCACTTTCAGACATAAGTAAAGTGTTTCACACATTTCTCAGAGTGTACTTAATCTTTTTGAGCGATTTAACTTGGCAAAGTTGCGCAACCTTAAGGCGAAGTGTTGTGCAAAGTTTTATCAAAAACTTTACAAGATTGATTAGTCAATGAGTGACTAATCTACAGCAGACTTTTCAGAGAAGTTGAATTTTTCAGAACTTTCAATATTTCTGATAATTTGGTGAATGATCTCTAAGTTTGGTGGAGTCTAAGGTTAACCTTGATATAGAGGTGATCTAACTTCAAGGTTAATTTGTTCTTTTGGAGATTAACACTCTCCATCAAGCACAGAGAGAGAGAGAGAGAGAGAGAGAGAGAGAGAGAGAGAGAGAGAGAGAGAGAGAGAGAGAGAGAGAGAGAGAGAGGTTCCCTCCCCCCCCTGTAGAGCTTCGTGCGGCAGCACGCAGAGAGAGAGAGAGAGAGAGAGAGAGAGAGAGAGAGAGAGAGAGAGAGAGAGAGAGAGAGAGAGAGAGAGAGAGAGAGAGAGAGAGAGAGAGAGAGAGAGAGAGAGAGAGAGAGAGAGAGAGAGGTTCCCTCCCCCCCGCTGCAGAGCTGCACCCGGCAGCACGCATAGAGAGAGAGAAAGAGAGAGAGAGAGAGAGAGAGAGAGAGAGAGAGAGAGAGAGAGAGAGAGAGAGAGAGAGAGAGAGAGAGAGAGAGAGACAGGGTTCCCTCCCCCCCCTTGCAGAGCTGCGCGCGGCAGCACGCAGAGAGAGAGAGAGAGAGAGAGAGAGAGAGAGAGAGAGAGAGAGAGAGAGAGAGAGAGAGAGAGAGAGAGAGAGAGAGAGAGAGAGAGAGAGAGAGAGACAAGAGAGAGAGAAGAGAGAGAGAGAGGAGAGAGAGAGAGGAGAGAGAGAGAGAGAGAGAGAGAGAGAGAGAACGCAGAAAGAGAGAGAGATCGGCAGGGGGGAGAGAGAGAGAAGAGAGAGAGAGAGAGAGAGAGAGAGAGAGAGAGAGAGAGAGAGAGAGAAGAGAGAGAGAGAGAGAGAGAGAGAGAGAGAGAGAGAGAGAGAGAGGAGAGAGAGAGAGAGAGAGAGAGAG